>JAQFZN010000017.1:0-100588 GCA_034687075.1 Geophilus carpophagus | reverse complement strand
GCGGAGGTCCATCTGATGTTCTGGGAGGAAACAGAGATGAGTGTCTGTTGAGGGTCTGGATCAGACTGTCTCCTGTTGCCAGGAGTCGCGTCCAGGAGGGGTGGTCAATCAGGGAAAGGCCTTGATTGGCCAAAATCCTCCTAGCCGGGGGGTTTCTCTCTACCCCACGTGACCCTTGATCGCACCTGAGGTACGATAAGCAGTCACAACTCCATAAACTTGCTAGCAGAGAATTGTTATCAAAATTAATGAAATTGTATCTAGAAATAGGTAAGTATCGAGCTACATCACTTGAAAATCTTTTTATCATCAATATATAATAAATCACAACGTTTCCCTTGAAAAGCTTGCAGTTGGTTACAAAAATTACAAAAATTACAAAAATTCCAGTATTCATCAACAGTAAAGTTTGTTGGCTCATGAATGTACATACATATGTAAAATTTTGCTTAGGTAATGTAATTAAAATGTTTTTCTAATGCATTCAGTACTATGTTAGCATAACCTGCTTGTAATTCTTATTAAATGACATTAAAAATTAAATAATATTTTATATTACGGTATTACGTAATTACAGATTACCTTACTGTAATCTGAAATTAATTGTTACCAGAACCTTACTAATTTAATAGCAAAGCACTTACTCTTCATTCATCAATACACAAACAGCTTCCATTACGACTCTAACCAATTCAGGAGGAGTTAAAAATACTCGCACTTCAGCAATGTCAGCTTTGTCTAATGCATCCAGAGATTCTAAAGCTAGTTGCAGTCGAGGAAGAGCATCATCTAAAATTCGTTGCGTTTCTTCTGCATATTGCTGAGTTTCTTCTGCTTTCACTTTAGCCATTGCTTCATCTTCTTTAACTATTTGAAGCAATTGATCAGCAGCTTCTTGTTCTTCTATCAGTCTCATCATAATTTCTTCAGTAATTGCCGATTTTGTTTCAAGATCTGGTGCAAGTTCTTTTAATTGTAACTAATAAGTGAATCGATAATGGGTTAAATTAAATTATCCTAATTTAATTGAATAAAAGTTTCTCGCGTACTTCCATGTCAATTACAACTTCCCTTGTTTGTTCTAATTTGACTAAACCAATCTCAACTTTTGAAAGGTCATCTGATAATCTCTTCTTTTTAGAAGTTAATAACTTGATAAATAAAGCTAGTAACTCTAAATAACTTGTAGGAGTTGTGTAATAATGCCGACGTAATGCGTGGTAAAATCGTTCAGCAATTTCAGTGACACTCTGATGCACATTCACACACATTAACGGAATTGATTCCCTAAATTTCTTTGATCCTACACCAAAATCAACTGACTTGAAAGAGTCCTTAGCTACATTAAGCAAAGCATCGTCCGGCCATTTTAAAAACCAATCGATTATACACTCATTAATCAACGAAGGAAACATACGACACCGAGAACGTAATGCATCACCAATAGGACTCATGCATAATATTATATGAATGTAAGTGCGACATCGATTTAAAAAGAAGTTGTAAACTGTGTCCCTGATGCCATCATTAAGACCTGCGTCTTTCACCAATGGTCTCATTATTATAAGAATGGCTTCTAAATCTTCTGATGCATAAATTCCAGGAACTTCACCTAAAATTTAAAGTAGAATTATAAAATAAAATATAGATAAATTTATCATCATGGTGTATAAAAACTTCCGAAATCAACTAATTTCATAACTTTGGTTACCAACAACGTTGAAGCAGAGATAAAATCAGTGGCGCAATTTTATATATGGCCCAAAATTCGAACCCAATGCAAAATTAGTAGACAAATAGACACTTTAATGTAATTTTTGAGGCCTCTCAAAATGATGAGACCCTAGGCATGTGCCTAGTGTGCCTGTTGGGTAATCTGCCACTGGATAAAATTTAATTTTTATGTACTATGAAGATAAAATAAAATCTGATTTGGCTGCCATGAAGCTGTATTTTAAGCATTTGAAAACAGATTAAAGGAAACAAGATATAATCAGATCGCTGAGACTTTTACAAAACTGCTCACAAGTGTGAATGTGACTGCCTTTCAAACCACATGGCACATTTGGGTATGCCAAGTAGTGCTTAAGCAGACACTAATAAAGCAAAGACTCGGATACAGTTTGAGTGTGAATAATATACTTTATTCTATGCTAGGAGGATCCTTTTGTGGACCTCTTAGTCCACACTATCAGTATAGCTGACATAGTCAGTGCTATCCAAATCCCCAATCCATGACCGTGCCATTTGACTGGCACAGCCATGAAAATATAGTTACTCCATGGCCGATGGCCAAGGGGTTAAGGTTGCCCAAGTGCTATTGAGCAGCTTACAAGGAATACCTGAGTAAGGTTGCTTCATTGGCAGTATATTGTAGTCAGTGTTGAGAGACGCATCTATAAACCACACAGCTCAAGTCTCTATCAACTCTTAATTACTGATGGGAGATGTTCTCTCGTCGGAGTCAGATAGAGAACTGACTGTGCCTCAGCTTAGGATTAAGATTTTAGGTGACCAGAAGGCGTGGCCTCCTGGTCGCCCCTGATTGGTTGGTCTATGTCACGTGACTGACATGTCCATGAACAGTGTCAATTACACAAGTTATTTAAGTGGGAACATGTGTGTGTGTATGTATACACACACACATCATTTTGGGGGGCAGACAAATTGTCTAGATTTTTATGATCATTGTGCCAAACAGACATAAAAACAAAAAGTCGATTTTTTGGAGAAAAAAGGCAGCCAATTAATGTTTTGCTGACACGCACAAAATTTCAAGACTAGCCCTAGTTAAGGTACACAATTTTCATAATTTTTCTAAGAGCCATGCCTGAATTCAGCATATTGTTTATATCTTCTATAAATTCCTCCATTACAATCTGAGTATCAGTGAACAGAAAGACAGTGTCCTTCGCTTTAACAGCTGCCATATAATTCAATTGTTTCAAGTCATCATAAAAACTTTGATGCTCGTAACCTCTCTTAAGCTCAATTTGAAAAAGTAAACACTGGCTAATATAAGCACTTAGTCTGAAAATAAAATAAAAAAATTAATTAAATTAATTTTTTATTTAAATCGCTTGAATAAAAAAATTATTTTACTTAGTAAGTGACTGTTTGCCAGTGCCTCCCACTCCTACTAGCAGCATATTGCCTTTTGGTCGACGTAAAACGCGAACTATTCTAGTAATATGAAGTATAGCATCAACAAAAAACACTAAATGCATTTCTTTAGAAAAGTTCATATTATAATCCGAGAGTTGCTGAAATTTTTAAGTTATTATTTTCCCTTAAAATTAATTTCATAATTGATAAATATAACAGTGTGTCAAATTTTTCGCAGCTTACTTCCGTAAGAACATCAGTTAGTTTTTCCATTGAGACTACTTCCTCATAAACTCTATCAGCGCGATTTACCCCTGGTCTTAAGAAATCTGTAAATATAAGTGGATTGTCCACAAACCATTGAACATCAGCGCCATAATCGAATATTGAGTTGTACATTCCGCTCATTACTCCATGGAAGAACATCTGATAAAATGAGTAAATTCATTTATAAGTGAAAAAAAAAAAATTAACAAGTTGTTTCAATTTGAAAGAATTGTTATTTTACTTTGTCTTCCATGTTAATTAATCTGTCGTGAAAAACTCTTTGTGCCTCGTGCATAAATAATTTATATAAACTAGTTGCATCTCTAGTTGTCACAGGCGTGGCTGATGTGATACCTGAAATCAATATTGGAGATGTGAAAAAAAAAATTAATTAGATTTTACCTTCAAAACATTTTGACAGATCACGCAAATTGAAAATATAATGCGATTTGTCAGGTGTAGGAAGCAAATCTCTTTTCATGCTCATATATATTTCAACAGCTGATTCAACTAAACCATCTATTCTTGCTTTTACTGACTGCAAGAATTTGAGATTTAATAAAATTAAATAAATTGCATTACATTAAAATTGTTAGTTAAAACAAAACAGGAAGTTTGTGAAGAACCTTTTAAAAGAATGGTACAATTAGCTTTTTTAATAGACTATTTACATTACATGTCACAACATAATTCACACTTTAGGTTGAAAGTAGTAATTAGAAGCAATGTCAGGGCACCAATAAAGCTGATAAAAAGAACTACTTGAAAATGACTCTTCAAGGTGAGAATCATCTTTTACTATAAAATATGCCATTAACCGTGAAAGTTTCTTGTTTCAATTCTAATTGTACCATTCTATCATAAAACCAACGAGTAACTTTTATACATAAGAATTTCTTTTTTAAATTTTACTCTAAATAAACTTACACCATTGAATGGATAAAAGTGTAGAAATCCAGACAATATCGCTCTATATATCTGTTTAATCCGAATATCACTTGGCTCTGGTACAGAAAAAACGCCAAAATGTCGTGTGAATCTACCAGGAAGCTGACTTCTTGCGCCTCCAGGCGGAGCACATGCCGCTGACAAAGTGACATCCTCAATTTGCTTCCAGTCGAGTTTATCTCGGTCGTAAAATCCTTTAAAGTCAAGATACTGACGCAATAATTCTAAAGGCGCTTGAGAGCCATAGTAGTCTGGTTTTGGCATATTCACATCGTCGATAAAGATAATAACCCTTTTTCCAGGAGGTGCTCCTAAAATACTTTTTTTCTTTTTAACTAGTTTCGCTTCAATCATCTCTTGAGTAACATTACTACTCGTTTTAGCAGAAAAGTTAAGAAATATAGGCATATAACCCCACTTTTCTTTAATATTTGTTAAATAATAACGTGCAATTACAGTTTTGCCAACTCCGGAAGTACCAGTGAACAACACGGGCATTTTGATAGCAAGAAGTTTTTCAAGAATGTAACCAAAACGGACAGTATCGACAGTAGGCACCAATATATCGGAAAATGGCAACTTGGGATTATATTCAAAAACTGGAACAATTTTATCCCAAACATCTAAACGTTTTTTGTCTAAATCTAAGTATAAATTCCATATATCATGTTCTACTGGCAATTTTGCATCATTATTCTCTTCAAATAATTGTTTGACGAATAATTCAAAGGATTCTTTACAAACATCTAGCAAATTACCACCCAAACTCCATAGGAGAGCAATGACAAATCCTTGACAAATCATTGTACAAATTCTCTGAAATTCTAAACTCATGTCTATTTCATTTGTAACGAATAAAATTGATTCCATTAAATTGCATAACGTGATGACTTGGCTCAGTTCCACTTGAATAATTGTTTGTATGCAGTATTTGTTGACAAATTTGATGCAATCGTCCAAATATATATCAAACAAATCCCAAACATAATTCACTAAATGTTCGTTGTCTGCAATTGCAATTCTATCCAACCATGATTCTACATACGGTTCCCAACGCATTTCAGTCGGATCCATGTACACCATTCCGCAACGGCTAACAGTTGCGGGAGATGCTTGAGATAAATCATGCACTTCGTATAAACATCGTATTTGAGGAGTTAATAAAATTCGTTCACTATTGGTTAGACATAACAATTTGTTGTCATCTAACACGGAATTTAAATTCTCGATCCAAACAGCATCTACAGGACCATCACAAACAATCCAGCGATGATCTTTATCTGGTGCCTACAAAATAAAAATATTATAATCTCAATAATTCAGTCAATTAATTACTCTAATTAGTAATCTAGTACATACTTGAACATTTACTCGATAATAATATCCCAATAAACCATCGTGCCATTCACCAGTTAATTTGTTAACTTCGCCGTACAATTCTCCCAAGCTGACACTTTTGGGGTTCATAACAAGAACGTGAACTGGTTTGTATTGAGGATGTTTAATTCCTTGATTATGCAACCACGTTAGAGCATCTTGTAATACCTGAAATTATTTATACACATTACATTTCACGGTAAAGTTTATAAAAAATATTGCAAGTCAGACTTGGACCGATTAATGAACAAAGCGATCAAACAACTGAGAGTTGACTGTGTTAGTAGCATTAAATTCACTATTTTGTTGTTGTTTATATGACCGCCTCATTGCATGCATGATTAATTGTGTTAGTTAATTTTTTAGTATACGGTGCGTAACTCGTGGATGACAAATGGGAGTTTAGAGGTCAATGACTAACAATGTTTGATGATTGCACTGAGAATGCAATAGCATTTGATACTTTATGAATTAAGCATGTTTGCATTACATTAACAAGCGAGTTAAACTAAATTTCATCAAATAATTACAAATCTTATACGTCAAACAAATTAAATATTACTATAACACAAATTTAAAATGTTAAATGTAAAGACACTTCAGCAAGTAAAATACAAAATTAAAATAAAAAACTACCTCATAACAACTTGTTTTTGCGGAAGCAGGCGGTCCCACTAACATAATTCCATGTCTCACTACAGTTGTGTCATAATATTGAATAACTTTTTTAATAAAAGCTGAATGTGGTTGCAGTTTCTTAACGCCTATAGCGCGTTGAATAGCTGTCTCTAACATTCCATAATCTGCAGGTACAATATCTACAGATGGAAACAAATCTTTCATAAGTGCCTGCAGAAAAGAAATATAATGTATAATATTAATCCATTTAATCAACTTTTATATATTTATACCGCAAATATTTTCGCATCCATTGCAAGAAATTTTGGTAAATTGCTATCATACAGGGCCTGAACCAAGATAGATGCTTCAGTTTTAGTTGGATTTTCACGTTTAAGAGCACCCGCCATAACCAACACTGATTTCACAGCTCTCATGCCAAAATCATAATGATCTTGTTTTGACAATTGTTCTCCACATAATCTATACATGTTCGCCATTTTTCGTGCAAGGTTTTTTGAATCTTCAAACCCTTCCGAATAAAATATCACTTCGGCAATTAACACTAAAAATTATGTGCAGAATAAGTTAAAATGTATGTAAATCTATATAACTATTTATTTTTATTTACTGTAATTTGGAACCATCATTGATATAGGCCGAAAAAGAGCTTTTAGGTTATCGGGAAGTTCCGTGCGACCGGCATATCCGGGATTCATAGTGATGAATGAATTACAAGTCACTCCTAATTTTATCTCGATTCCTTCAAACATAAATCTACTCACCTGTATTTTAAAAACGATAAAAATATTATACAATAACATTTTTTGTGTTGATTATTGAGAAATACTAATACTTTGTTCATTTTTGCAAGTCGAACAGTGATTAGTTGTTGGGCTACTACAGAGAGCACTTCCAGTTCAATTCTATTAAATTCATCAAAACAAGCCCAAGCACCACTTTGAATTATACCTTTAAAAAACCTGCCCATCAACTAGAATAAAAAAATCAATTTATTACAATTGAATAGACTAATAACGTAATTTGTTACCAAATAATCCATTCCATCCGAACAATTAAATACCACACACGAAATAGCAACAGCTTTAGACAAATCTTTTGTAGTCTCTGTTTTTCCAGTACCTGCAGGACCAGCAGGAGCTGCACCTAAATTTAATGTCATTGCTCCAATGCTACATAAATAATGTCGATCCTGAAATTAATTTAAAAAATACATCAAGATTTCTATTTTTAATTTGTTTCAGAAGAAACTTACTGTTAATGGCGTTACAACAAGCCGATTTGAAGCGCCTAAATATTCGTAAGCGTAATAAAAAACGTTATTAGACATGCAACATGCGAGTGTATCCAAGTCGAAATCCCAGTAGTATCTTAATTGACGCAGCCATTTGAAATCTGTACCACTAACAACGTTTTCCTCCACCAATTCAGTGATTATATCTCGCGAATGCACATCGAGTGTGATCAGAGCTCCAAGAGTGCTTCGTTGTAAGGGATCAAGATCGCCACGAACCAAAACAGACAATTTTGACAAATTCTAAATAAGTTTTAAAAAAAAATAATCAGTGAAACTAGATTTTTTAAAAATTCATTAGATTTAATCTACCTGAAAGCACTTAAGCTCGAAATCTACAATAGCAACAATTGTCATTTCATCAGGAAGACTAAGGATTTTATCCACTTGAGATGCCCACATCGCTTCGGCAACAGTCAATACACTCTACAGAAATCATTTCTCGATTAATAATAATGTAAAAATTTGTAATAGCATAAATAAAAATTGCACCTGAGAACAATGCCCAGAAATTACCCAAACCTCAAATGGTTTTTCACTATAATCAGTCAAAGCATTTCTAATAGCTTTCTTCACAGATAGCCTCATTGAGTCTTCTACTCTTTGTAACCAGTCTTCAACATTACCTCGAGCTTTCAAACCCTACAAATAAAATTAAATGAGCTTTATTCATTAAGTTTTAGTACTCCTGCCATGCACAAAAATCGGTACCAAAGCTCTTGACCAAGAATTTAGCACTTTGATACCTATTTATATATTAATAAATTTAAAACACACCTTCATCATTTGGACTTTTTCATTTTCAGCGGAAAACATGAGCAAAATTTCATTTGTCATTATTAATTGCCCATTTTCTCCTACTTCATAATTAAATTCCAATCCAACAATACCATCAAAACATTTACGTAAGTGAGGCTGAACTGCCATAGGATTACGGCCTTGAGTTAGGATTTCAAGCAGTTCTTCATTCGATAAGAAATAAAACCGTGGAAAAATCATGCATTTTGAATCCAAATATGCATCCAAGCATTTCATCACTTGCTCCAATAAGGAAATGCAACTTTGAAATGATTCCAGCATTCCTGTTAACAAGTTTATTTAGAATGAATCATTATAGAAAAAACCTTTCATTCTTTAATTACCGGGTTGAGTGGCAGCATGCATTGCAACTGGCATTTTATTTGTCTTCCTCATGATGTCTTTCCAAATCTTGTCCACTTGTAAGAATATTTTAGCTTCTACTGGCAACTGTCTTTGAATATCTGGAGCACTAAAAATACTTTCGAGGTATAGCCACATTCTTTGCACCTTCCACCAAGCTTCCTATAAAGTAAAATTTATTTGTTTTTAAAACAAATTATAAAGTAATTACAAGGACCAAAGCACCAATGTCTTATTGAACAGTTTTAACCGAGCATCCCATTCTTCAGTACGAACTTTCACAGGACCGCAATTACGCGAGCCAAGAATTGTTCCTACATTAGATATGCTTTCGTCTAGAAGCTGTTGAATTTCATCAGTAGGTGCTAAAATAAAGACATCTCGTGAATCACGATGTGCTGTCAATATAAACTCTGTTCCTTTCCATGCATCTTCCATCTGTCAATAATGCGATCATTAATTATATGTTAATTACACAGACGCACCCATCACCCAAAACTCTACAAATTCCACAAGAGCCTGCATTATCATGATAATTTATCACAATAACTGCAACTGCTGTTTATGGAACCTCAGTCATTAGAATTCTAATTAATTCCATGACAAAAAACAAATTATTTTCAAAATTTGGGCGCGATTGGGCTCGGAAGCGCCACAGAAGACCTTCAATCAGAATGACATGTGTAAGAAATCATTAACCTTTTTCAATAATACTTCCAATGCATATTCAGCACTTGCTGCAATAGATATGCCAGTAAGTTGATTTTTAATTTCATCTGTTTGTGCTAATTCTTTTAGTAGTGATAAGGTAAGTGGACGTTCAGCAAAAGATACATTAAGACACTGTTCAATTTTCTCCCAATGTCTTGGTCGTAGATTCGGATTTCGCAAATCTGTGATCATTCCCATCTGATAAATTTTAAAATTATCATTTAATTTAATTCAAATAAGCTGTTTTTAATTTTATTATACCTGTTCCTTCATAGCATTCACTTTTTCAGTCAACAATTCCACTGCTTCATTTGCCGGAAGAGACTTTTCCAACTGTTTTTGAATTTTTAGATATTTTGTTGTATTGGTTACAATATTTTCTGGGTCAAGAAGATGAAAGTCACTCTATTAAATAAATAAATAGATAAATAAATAATTGGCTTTATAATGTTAACTTTAGTATATTTTTACTTCTGTCCATTGTTTAACTAATTTGTCCCATTTGTCTAGAGAATTCCACACCAACTGTCTCGAAGAAAGTGCAACTTTTGTTTTATCTAAATTCGGGAATTCTGACATTTCAATCTGAAATTGCATGCCTTATTAATTTTTAGTCGAGTAAAATTTAAAATTAACACAAAACTCGTAAAACTGACATCAAAATGCTTTTGGTAACTCCTGAATTGCTCTGCAGTAGTAGAGAACTCAGTAAGCTTTTTCTGCAGTTCCGACAATGTAAAATCAATAACAGACCTTCTAGTCTGAAGCTCTAACAATTTTGTATTCTGAAAATTAATTGACAACACAAAAATATTTCATTATTAGGTATCAAATATCGCCAACTACAAATATGTAGTTTATATTGCTATATACATACCTCACATTCTGCTTTAATACTGATTAATTCAAGGTCCATGTTGACAATATCTTTCTCAACACTTTTGCAAAATTTATCTATATATTGTTGACGTTGATCAGCTCGGTTGTCTATTATCATTCTCACAGTCATAATAGTTGGAGGAAGAGTCTGTGTTTCAAATAAATGCAATATCTTAAAATTAATAGCCAGCTAATATCAAATTCTCATTCCGCCATTTTGTTTATATTTTTAATTTTGCATTTTCTTTTCATGTTTTTGAGTCAATAGATTTTTGAACCGTTGTGCCTAACAAATAAAACTTCGGTGCATTCTATATTTATGCATTTTTGCTGATACTTTTGCACAGGGCTTTTTTTGTAAAAAAATAGGTGCCGGTACTCAGTTAAGGTTATTAATTTTTGGGGGTACCACAACTGTATAGTCCGGGCAAAATAGCCTGTACTAAAAAAAATGACGACAATTTTTGATTTCTTTTTCTGGCTTGGATAGAGGTTCCGGTACTCCGTACCGGCGCGTACCGTCACAAAAAAAGCCCTGCTTTTGCATCTTAAATTTTGGCGTTGAAAGCATTTGCTTAGAAAGTCTTACGAATAAAGCGACTTTAATTCCAAGTTATAACGAAGAAAAACAAAGTTATTAGAAGTTATTAGAACTTACAGCACAAAGAGCAAAATCTTCAGGCGGTGTAGCAATTTTAAATGCATCAATCATTTCATACATCTTGACTAATCCATCTCCAAGAGATTCAACTTCTTCTATCTATTAATTCAAAATACTCTTAATATAATTCGTTTTAATTACTTTAATCCCATTTTTTTTACTCTATGTATAAAATGATCCACAAACATTATATGCTCAACAACTTCTTGAGTAGTAATTGGTCTTCTTTCCATTTTAGATTGTGCAGACTGTAACTCAGCATAAAGAGAATCCATTCTTCCACGACTAATCACAGGGATTTTTTCATGTAAAGCCTAAAAATAAGTAATAAAAAATGTTATAGAATATAAAAAAAACAGCAGAATGATAATTTAAAAGAATACTGTCAAGCAAGCAGTTGGTGAAGGATTAACCAAATTTCTAAATGATGACAAATCAACTACTAATAATCCCAAATACTTAGAAATCGGAATAGCTTCCACAATAATTTCTTCCTTAAGATGTTTGTTCAAGGTCTTTTGAAAGAACTCCACGCCTGGAATAGTACAAAAAGAAACACACAACGATTTCTTTAAGCATTTTATTTGCAAATTTAGAATTCCGAATTTATTTTTACCATATTCTGGGCAATCCAAGGTCTCTACATCCAATGTTTTGTTTTCCAGGTAAAAATCCTTAATGTGTTCCAAAGTGTAGCTGTAATCAAACGCCAGTTTAAATGCTTCTGTCATCATTGACTGTTATGCAGTCGCAAGAGGAAGAAAAAAACGTGAATAAGATTAATGATAAAGGCCACAAACCAAGTGAAAAGTCTAACTCGCAATTCAGTTAATATATTTTGAAACGTTTTATCGTTTTCAAATATAAGTGTAATGTTTGGTCCAAGGCCACATCCTTTTTCCTCTACTTTCCAATTAATCATTGGTCTGCAAATAAAAGCATATTAATTAATTAATAACTATTATAAAATAATAAAAAATTATTTTACACTAAAATTATGCGAATAATTACGAGTGGCCACTCTTATTGCTACATTGGTACGTTTTAAACATAGCAATTTATTTTTATATACAATAAAATAGAGCGTTATCATATTTTCACTCTTTAAAAATAGCAGAAGCATTAATTGGTGCATCTGCTCTAATACTTTATACATAAATTCGAATAATTTACTTAACAATTACATTTTTATGCCACAGGAATAAATAAATTTTAGCATAATTAAATTACCTAGTAAAAGCTTCAAATTGCCCATCAGGTAACAAGTTTGGTATCCATCGCACTACTTCTTGTTTCAATGAGATAATGGACATGAGTGTGTCAATAAAAATTCTATCGCTCGGTTTAAACACGAGTTGTCCTTCATCAAGCAGTAAAGCAATGGAAAACAATGCTATGAATTCGTCCGACTACATAATAAAATAAATTAATCTGTTGAATGAGATAATTTGCTTTGCCAATTTGGTCAGATGTTGATAAAATAAGAGCGCCACGTCATCCACGTGCAGCCTGGCACTCAGCCACCCACTGGTCAGAAGTGTTCCGCCAAGCATCGAAATAAACTCGGGAGTTGACGCCCAACTTTGAGCAGCAGGTAATCAGTGTTGCTGAGCGCGCGGGGGAGTGCAAAACACACTCTATTTAAACTCCTATCCTTTCTTACTTGATCCTGTCCCTGAGGTTTTTTCCCTTCGACTAAGTCTGCGGATATCATTGTGAGTGGAGCTTTTTGTTCCTCTTCTTCAATCTCTTTTTGTGGTTCTAAGGATTTATAATATCTTTGCAGTTGCATATTCATAATGGATAAAAGGTAAGAGCATGAATTGCGTACAATTCCGAATTTAAAGCTAACTATCATGTAATCTATAAGTCTAATAAATCTGTAAAAAAAATATGGATTTTTATTAGAATTTAAATATGAATGTCTTCCAAAGAATTATGAGATTAATAAATAATCATTAATACATTTCTTACCTGGTTAATTTAACACAATAATTTCTTTTATTAGCTTGCTCTGCATAAGTCGTTTTGTCCACATTAGCTGCCAACTCAGGATATTCTAAATATGGAATTGAGTTTTGAATATCAGGTAGTTAAGAATGTCTGCTAGGTATATAAAGGTTAAGTTGTTCAAATCAAAAGGAGTTTAAAGCAGTGCTTACTGGGAAGTTTCGATGATTTTTTTTAACATTGTATTTAAATTACTACTTAAAAAAATAATAAACTATAATTATCATTAATAAAACTACTGACATTGAGATTATTTAAGTAACTTTCAGTAGATTTACTAATTTAAATTCTATAACTCCATTTAAAAATTTTTTTCTGGATTTTTTAAATGGCAATAATTAATAAATTACTACTTTATAACTAAAAAAAAATTTAAATTTATTCTCTTTACTCTCCCGTGGAAAAAAGAAAAATATTTTAATTTTTGTAGTGATAGTAATATGTAACAAAGCCAAATGGATAGCAAAAACAGAAATTAAGAAGAATGATATTTGCAATTGGCTTTCCATGAGCAAAATATGATTATGCTTACCTAATACGCAATCGTCAGGTACAAAACCCGCTTGAAGTAAGGTTTGTCGACAAGCATTTAGCACAATGGCTTTAGTATCATTTCGAAATGCACTGAGTTCATCTCGTAATTCATTCATCGTTTGCATTTGCATTTTAAAAAGCAAACTTAAAGTGAATTGTTCACCATCATTTATATTTATGAGAGTTTCTAAACTAAGTGATGTCTTATTTTGATTGATTTCAAGTAATGCATTTCTTGTAAACGGTTGAAGGATAAAAAGTTGCGATTCCAAAAAGTTGATTCTTTGCTTTGTCATTACAAGTCGCACAGTTTTATACCATACTTTAAAGGCTTTCCATTGCCTAAATTTACCAAAAGTAGTTTTCTAATTTAGAATGAAAAAGAAAATTAAAAAATAATTTTTTTTTACCTTTAAAAATTTAATACTACAAACCCTTAAAAGCTGACGATAAAGCTTGTAATCCTTTTCCCATCTGGCAAGATCTGTGAAAGATACTTCTTTATCCCAGTAATGAGTCACACCATGACGACTAATAGTAAAAAAGTCATCTTTGGAGATCTTATCATATGAAACAATTCTATTTATTTAAAAAAATTAACTATGTTATTAATATATTTTTTGCAATTGTAATAATCAATACTTTAATTTGTAAGGTGAAAAATGAATAGAAGTTCTTGATACAGAATGAACAACATAAAGAAATCCAATTTCTGCATATTTCTTAATAAGTTCTACAATTGAAAGAGGGTCAGTGATATCTTCAAACAGTTTTGCATCTAAAATAAGAGGAGAAAAATCTGATATTATTTTTTCCTTTTTCACTCCATCAAATTTTTTACCTAATAGGAAGAAATTAGTTCCTTCAGGCAAAACAATGCTCTCATCATCGATGCTTCCGGCTCGAGAAGATCGTTCTGTAGATTTTTTCCTTCGATAAGACGATCGGTCTGTTGAAACTCCATCGCGTAAAAATTGTTCCTGCGAATCAACTTCAATATAAAATTTCATAAAATTTTAGGATAATTAACTATACCTCAGATACAAGTGCTGAATCCAAAAGCGACATAGATCCAGCTGATTTACTTGTTGTACTTGGTATAGATTGTGATGCAGTTTTTTTGGCGTCCACATTTAAAACTCTTTTACTTGTTCTTCGTTCTTTTTGGTTTTCGGAAAATCCCGGCTAAATGTACAAAAAGTTTAGATTAACAAAAAGGAAGAAAAAAAAGCTATCTTAGTTTATTTTTTATCTTACAATTGGTTCTAATTGGGCCTCTGAAGCATGACTAAATTGTTCTCTTGGTCTTCTTGGTACTGGCCACTGAACTGAACCCTTTTTTGCTAACATATTCGTAGGTGTCGTGAAATAAGTTTTTTCCTTATGTCTTTCTATAATATTTTTCGTGTCAGCTACCATTTCACTCTCTTTACTTGTGGACGAAACTGTTAGTTTCGATTTATCTGGTTTCTTGTGAGAAGCCATTTCTTTTTAAGCAAACAAAAAATAAAAACCTTAAAAATTGAAAAGATTGTAAATTAAAATTTCAGTGACAACATTTGAATTTGATTTATTTAACAATTACTTTATCCTTCCCTCTTATAAATCAAAATAATCCAACTTTATCTCCCTTTTTCATTTCCTTTCTCATCGAATTTCATTTAAGCCTGTAGAGGTATAACGACGAGCCTCCGTTGCTTAGCAACCATTACCAAGCAACAACAAGAACAAACTCTCGTCAACTAACGCGCCAATCTCGCATCTAGCGAGAACCAACTCCATTTTTGTTCCGCTTCGGTAGAATCAGTGTATTGAGCCATTCATCGGCGGACGTTTTGTTTGGTTTGAAGGAATACTTAACTTTATTTGGTTGATTCACAAAACAACCGGGTAAGTTACAAAAATGCATTATATATTCAGTTAAGAGCGCTATAGCTCTTGTCAAATGTCAATTGAATTGGTTTCTACTCGAATCATGGTGGTGTGCTCACAAGATGGGTTTTATTTAGCGCGTTCACTTCATTTTCTTCTTTACGTGGTATTGCGATTATTTTCGTAGGGCTTTGGCATTCTGCCTTAATAAACATAGTTTTCAAACAAACTTCAAACTATATTATTTCCATGTTTATTCCCTGTTTACCATTGTAAAAAAACCACAAAATTCACAAGATCAATTTTTTCCTATCTCTCAGGTCAGGGCGTATCCCCTAGCAAAAAGCACACTAGTCTAGTTTATTACATGAATTTCTCGATGGTAAAAAACAAAATAATTGTTTCTCATATCCTTGAGATAATATGATAATAACATTTATGTGGGATGGGAAGACATTCATCTATTTATACAAATGTAACATAAACATTACAACTAATTGTACACTAAAATTTTCTAGTGTGAATAAAACAATAGTATATTAATGTTTTTTTTTGCTTTTAAAATTAAGATGATGATTAAAAAGAGAGATTACATGTTTTATTATACATTAATACAATAACTATAACATTTTTATATAAGAAAGAAACATTTATTATCTTGTCACATTTAGTTTACAATTTCTTCTGTGCTGTGCACTTGATGCTCTTTCAAACCTTTTTTCCCTCCTTACAAGGGACACCTTAAATTATTTTGTTTGAAGTAAGTATTATTTCTATTTATTTAGTTTTGCATGTATTTATGTGGATGATGAATGTTTGGTATTATCTCTGTGACTAATGTGTAAATATTGTATGTTTTTCAGCATTTATTTCTGCATTGGCTGGTAATTAGAAACAGTTTGTAATGTGGTAAACCCAGTTTATTAAAGTTCACATCTGGAAAATGGAAGTTACAGAAGTTCACAAGATGTTGTTGGAAATTTTTATTTTTAATTTTTGTTGGATATGAAATTTAATTAAAATTGAAAATTGAATTTTTTAATATTTTAAATATGAGCTGGACAATGATGTACTCTATATTTTGAGATAAGATAAATTGGATGATATCAAGTTGATGAGTTTTAACGATAAAAAATTTAAGATGAAAATTATATTGCCAAAGTTTCTATTTATTTAAAAATTTATTTATAAAAAATAATGTATCACGACAGGAAATCTCAGGTTAGGCCATGATAAAAAGTTAGCCATACAAACTGAACTTTTGATGAATATTTTTTTTACAACATCCGTAAAGGAAATTTGCTGCTTTTAAACTAGATTTTTTTTTATTATTACTATCTAAATGGCTTCTATTTTGAAGTTGTTTACTAAATTTAATTTGGCATTGCTGAGAACTCAATCAATTTTGATTTTAAAACTCATCACATATGTCAACCCATAGTAGTGTTTTCCATTACACATTAACATGGGATAAATCCGAATGCATTTGACTTTTTTACATTAAACTTTGTTGATTTTGGAACAGCTCATTTAAATGAATTTTTAATTTTTTTTTTAAAGTTTTCTTTTAAAAAAAAATTAAAAAATTTAAATTATTGTTGCGACATCATTACCAGCTGTAGATTTAAAATATTATGAAATTTTGAATATTAAATCATTCCAACTTTGATGCAATATGAAAAAAAAAGTTGTTTTACTCAAGGATTACTGGGTTTATTTCATTACCTGATGTGCCTTACATGAATTTTGCATTTTTGTAATCAAATTTCATGTATACCAGTTTGAAATTACAATGTAGAAATTAAATACTGAATTAATATCTAGATAAAAGAAAGCAAACTGATGTAAATTGATTAGACTAGGAATATTTTAAGGTTTGTTTAAAAAACAGAGGAATTTCACCATGTACATTCTAATGTTTATTTAAAATAAAAAATAAGGAAGAGACTGGAGTGAGCAGCCGAAATAAAATTTTGTTTGCTCACTTTTAGTGAGAAATTCGAATTTATTGCACTGCATGCGTGCAAATAGGAAAGTTAATCCGATAGTGTCACATTGGCCCGTACCCAATTGGTTGTGCAAGTTCATCTTGTGTGAACTGAATGAAATGAAAGGGTTTGTGCCAGTCGTGATTATTTCTGTTGCAGACTGGGGCTCTGAAGTTTGCTAACTTGGCATGCTTAAGCAACTCACGAATCCCTATGTGGTTGTGTCGGTTATGCTCGCCCACTTATCACCTTTTCTTAATTTGTTTTGTTTATGTAATTTTAAAAAAAATTGTAGTTTAAGACAAATTTCATTAAAGAAAATTGATGATGGTTTAAAATTGTAAACTATGACGCTCAACTGCCATTGTACTCTAAAGTAGATCACATTCAATGACTAAATATGTAATAACAGTAGTTTTATATATATATATTTACATTTTTTTTTTTAATATAATTTTTTCATACATTATTTGTGGTACAATTGTTTTAACAACATACCAAATGTGATTTATGGTCGCTAATGGGCCGAAGCTGGGCGCCATTTTGTCTTTTTTTGGAAATTTAATGTCTTTTTGTTGTTGTTTTTTTTTAAGGTTATACTCAAGGAAGTGCGAAATTTTTATCCAGAGAAGAGGGCATCAAACTTAAAAGTTTGCTTGATGTGAAATTTCAAGGTTCTCTTGAAATAGATTCACTTGAAATGTTTTTAATTGCGGTAGGAGTAAGCCTAACGTGAGAAAGCATTTCCATTGCGTCAGATAATAGAAAATAAAATTGGGGACAACATCTTAGTTATCTTAGTTTAAAGTTTATATATTTTGTAAAAAAATAACAGAATTATAGATTTTTTGTGTGTAAATTAAAATTAGTTAAATGAATTTTTAGCAAATTTTATGCTTAAATTTGTACCTAATTTAAATTTTAAAAAAATTGGATTTGTTTATATTAAAAATATAAAATTATTTTGTAGTACATGACTATTTCTCTGGATATATATTTCGACTACATCTTTACGGTGGAAATATTAATTTTAACAATTTCCTGCTGACGCGTTAAACGTTTTAATAATTCAAAACGGCGCCCACTTCGCACCACAGCCATTAAATCAATGGAATGTGATGACATGCGCTAACAAAAAACAAAATTTGCGTTAAATGTTCATTTACAACTTGTCTTAAAAAGCACGACAATTTACATTGCAAAAAAAAAATAAAAACGAAGTTAATGTGTTCTAATTCCTTCTTTATTCTTTCAGCGGTTGAAAAGTAAACAAAAATTGAGATGGTTTATTTTTAATACAATAATTTTTTACAGCAATATGTTTACTGTACAAGAAATGGAGTGGACAAGAACGTCAAGAACGGTTATCGAAGGTAGCTTTAAGCAAGGTTTAGGCATGACATGTGTTGAAGTGATGCAACTTTAGCAAAAAGAAATTACAGATTGAAATGTATACTAAAAACAAACAAATTATAAGTCAAACACTCTGATTTAACACCCATCAGCATGATGATTAACCCCAATTTTCTGTTGAAAGTTTGTATTTTTAACAAGCTCTGATTACATTGGACTCATCTTGAATTTACTTTTTATTTAATGGAATGTTGGACTAATAAAATGTTGTCATAATATAAAGACTAGTAAATTCTTATAACGTCGTTGCCACTGGATTAGTGCCAGTATCCGATGCTGGTTTAGCCCTGGCTGTTTATAGCTCAGTTATGGACGTCTTTCGATTAGCAGATAGCAAATGGCCTTCTGTTTTTTAATTCCTTTAGTCTTTTTATACTTTTACTACTAACTAATCTAATAAATTCATTTTATTTCGTGTTTTTTTTAATCGCATCAGTATGAAACTACTTAAAGTGTAATAATAGTTTTTGCTTTTTATTTATTTATTTTGTGGTATATTAAAATTATTGTTTTTATTTTTTCTAGAAACCAAAAGCATGACCACCAACAAGAAGTTGTATGGAAAAGATCTGTCCATTTACGATGAAATGGACATTGATGATCTTTTGTCACGACTCACAACAGATGAGTTGGAACAACTTAGCCATGAAGTGGATCCTGATGTAGGTTTTTTTTCGTATGAATTAAATGACCATTTTAACGTTTCAACTCCTGACCTATATTTTTTTCGATGTAATGTTTATTATAGTAATGTTACGTGATAATTTAAAAGGCCATGGCCTATTAACTGTACTAGAAATGAGGTTCTTAATTAACCTCCTTTTTTTTGGAATAACAATTGATATGTTAACGGAATAAATGGTCAAATAATTCAATTTTTTATTATTTTGTTTTTATTTTTATTTATTTATTTATTTTATAGGATTCACTTTTGCCACCAAGTCAAAGGTGTAAGGATCAAACTACTAAGCTACCAACGGGTCCATTTAATCGCACTCAGTTATTGCAATATTTGGAAACCTCAGCACGAGAAGAAGAGGATTGGCCAGAAGTGAAACCATTTGTTTCTGGAGTTGTTCGAGGTGAAAATCATGAGTGATTTTAATTTGTTGGTTTTTAGTGATAATAAGATATGATATTATATTTTATTATTTAACTAATTGTTATTATTTTTGTTTAGGAAAAATTTGGGAAGCAAAAGAGATGCCCCAAGGTGAAAATGATGAGGACATTGCTCTTGATATCGGTGATGAATTCGAGACAGCTCTTGCCGACGCCGAGGAAAATGAATTAGTCGATTTGGCAGGTAATTAGTGCTGCATGTTAATTAGAAATGGTATTATATAGGCTAATTAATTTTTTTTTCTAGCTATCTTGGGTCTTCACAGCATGATGAATCAAGATCAATTCCATGCATCAATTGGCAACAAGGGGCAAAAGTTTGGTGCAAAATTTGAAAGTAATGAAAAGAAAGATATTTTTTTAGCATTTTTTTGTAATTTTAATGATTCGATTATTATACAGGTATTGTTAAAGCAACACAACCTAAAGTATTGCCTATGGAACCACCAAATCCAACAGATGTTGATAAAGTTATTCAACAAGTGGAAAAGAATGATCCTTCATTACAAACCCTGAACGCAAATAATATTAAGGTAATTATATCTGTCAATAATGTGAATTATAGCTCTTTTAGTAAAAATAAGTTCTAACATTTTTCTAACTGTTGGTTTATAGAATATATCTTTAGAGAAATTTGCTCGCTTGTTTGAAGCTTTAAAGAAGAACACTAATTTGGAAACTTTGAGTTTGGCAAATACTCGAATGTCCGATGCTTCGGCCAAAGTTAGCATTACAAATTTGAAATAAATTATTTATTTAACTTTTTATTGTTTACATTTAAAGAAATTAATTTATTTTTATTTCTCTGTTGCAGATTTTAGGTGATTCGTTATGCGAAAATCGTGGTTTGAAAACTGTTAATGTGGAATCCAACTTTATCACACCATCAACGTTGCGTGACTTAATAAGCTCGTTGTTGGCAACTCAAACCGTGACGGAATTTCGCGCCGCTAATCAGGTGCTAATGACACCTAAAATTTTATTTTTTTTATACAAAAGTTGACTGAATAATTTTATTTATTTTTTCTAGAAACCCGAAATATTGGGTGTAAAAACGGAAATGGAGATTGCAAAGTTGGTGGAAGATAATCATGTTCTGCTTCGTTTAGGGATGGCATTCGATGTTCCTGATGCTAGGATCAGAGTACAACATCATCTCCAACGCAATAATGATAAAGGTTAAATTAAAAGAAGAAATTAGTAATACTTATTTATGTATTTCTTTCTTTTATTTTTTTAGTGAGGGTTCGCAGGATGAGTGGAAGCTTGTAAAAACGATTTTTACGGAATATTTATAAGTTTCTAGCCATCTCTATGTTTAAAAATATAAAACAAGAAGAGCAAGTAAAGCCTTAAAGTCGTGTAGATTGCTTAATTTGTCACTAAAATTGCAGCAATCTTGCGCACTGCCATAGATTGTCACAATGAAAGTTTTAACGCTCTATGTCCATGACCTTTGATCAAATTTTCGTATTGACCAATTTATGCTTCCCACTTAATTCTCCTATATCAAGTTTGAGTGTTTTAGCTTGAAGCATTTTAATATATACTTTAATAATAAGGACAAAACCTGATGTCTATATTCTTTACTATTAATAGTGGAAAACTAAACTGGCTTGTGTTACAATGCAGTAGTTGTTTGATGTGATTTTCTCAGTAGTTATTTGTTTGAAGAACATGGAAAATAGAAATAAGATTATTAGTTGACTAATTAGTGTTTGAATTTGATTCAATTGTGAATATTATTTTTGTTATTAAGAATTTAAGATTATCGAAAGAAAGTTTTGAAAACTTGAGTTTTCTTTTTTTAATATACATTTTTTCATTATTTAACTTGTATTTTAACAAGGAATTAACTGAACTACTTTTAATTAAAAGTGTAAGTAATGTTAATTACTTCATATTATAAAATTAAGATTGTCAGTACTCCCAGTGACGAGATGTTAATATTTTTGGATAAAATGTGCTTTCGAAAGTAATAAAAATATTATGATGCTCAATGCAGCTCCTCAGTTTATGGAGCAATATATAATATTTGTGTATTTTTCAGTCAGTACTTTTTGTCAGCTTTTTATTAGAAAAAAAACTTTAAACATTTGCCTTGGGACATATTTTTTATTGTGCTTAATATATTTGTGTAAAAAAAAAATAAATATAAATGTAGCGACTCATTCACTTTGGTTTTCTTTTTTAAAAAGAATGACAAAAACGTCGGTTTATTTTTGAATTTTTCTCACTGTTAAAGTCTAATTGTTTACATTTTAACTCTAGGTGGCAGCACCAGTACGACTTAAGTTGATTCAGTCTACTTTCTCTAGTGTATGTTTAGTGTGTACGTGGATCTAACAAAATGAGCCAAGTTCGTGTTGTACCTGACGATTCTCATTTTCAAACTGAATTGACAGCAGCTGGTCAGAAATTAGTTGTGGTTGACTTTACAGCGAGTTGGTGAGTATATTTTTACCGATTTCGTAACTCGTACGTTTGCATTAGTTTTAAGCCTAAAGACGATGACTGGTTTTTTTTGAAGGTGCCCGCCTTGTCAACGAATTGCCCCAATATTTCAAGAACTCAGTATAAAGTATCCAAAAGCAACTTTCTTAAAAGTGGATGTCGATGAATGTGCTGTAAGTATCTTGAGATATTTTTTTGTTAGTATAAGTTTTTGAGTATAACACGAAATCTTTTATTTAGGAAACTGCGTCAAGTCAAGGCGTTACAGCAATGCCTACATTTATTTTCTATCGCAATAGAATTAAAATTGACCGAGCAACAGGAGCTGATCCATCAAGTTTAGAAGCTAAAATAGTTCAACTGCTTGGTACTGATGAATGGGGTGATTCCGATGTCGGAGTAGTTGGTCATGTAAAGAATTTTATACGGTTTTAATCTGGTGTATCGAACCGATTTTTAATTTTTTTGTTTAATTTTAGATGGATCTAATTACTTTTATAACTAAAAGTGAATGTGAATGTTTGAATGAAAGTGATGATCATGGTTTCATCAATTGCCTAACTGACGATGGAAAATATTTGGAATCCGATTGCGACGAACAGGTAAAAAGAAAATACAGTAGAACGTCGATTATTGGAACTAATTGGAAGACTTTCATAAAACTGATTTGTTCTCATAATTGGACATTTAAAAAAAATCATTAATAATGCTTTAAGATGACTTTGCATTTACATGCCACTAAATCACTGATTTTCTTTTTCAAGTTTAATTGAATTAGAAAATTAGAACACGACTTTGTCTAAGCAGGTGAATGCTTGGGAATGAGTTGGAATATCCCGATTAGATTCGTGGGATCTGCATATGCTGTACATAAAGTTGCACTAGCATCAATATACTTGTCTAGACTCTTAGACAAGTATTGGTGCTCAGGGCAACTACGATCACCGATTTTCTGATGAGGGTTGTTTGCTTAACAAATGTTGCGATAATCGATGTTCGACTGTAATGTGAAATGTATAAAATAATTATTTTAATGTGTATTTTAATTTTATAGATGATAATGTGTGTATCTTTTAATCGAGCTATAAAATTGCATTCCCTTCGAATTAAAGGTCCTGAAGGTAAATAAAATTTAGATAAAACTTAAGTGGTAGTTGCAATTTTTTGGTAATTTTTCACTCGATATTTTATACTATGTAATAAAATAATTTTAGAGAATGGGCCGAAAACGTTGAAAATATTCATCAATCAGCCGAAAACTTTAGATTTCGATCAAGCACTTAAGATGGAGCCTACCCAGCAAGTTGAGTTAGTATTTTTTATAACATTTATAAATAAGATTGATGCCTAAAAGAAATTACAAATTTATTTCAGGTTGAGTAAAAAAGATCTGACGGAAGGAAATATAATTCCACTTCGTTTTGTGAAGTTCCAAAACATTCAGAATTTGCAGGTAAATTAATTTGCAGTAAATTAATTTGTATTATTTATTTTTAAAACATTTTATTTTATTTTTTATAGATATTTTTCAAAGACAATCAAAATGGCAGTGATGTGACACGGATAGATCACTTATGTTTCATAGGTAGTCCGCTATCCACAACTAATATGGGGGATTTCAAAAGAGTATGTTGCTAATTTTCGTTTCTTTATTAATTTTAAGTTTTTTAACATTAAATTCATAAATTTCTTCCTGATAGGTGGCTGGAAAAAAAGGTGAAAGTCATTAATACTTGTCAGTATTTTTCATTGGAAATTATTTGATCTTTCAATTTTTTTTAATTTGTACTTTAATGCCATTTAGTGTAATTACAACCCTTTCTGTGTGTTAAAACAATTTATGATGAAATGAATGATACAATTCGATTTTATTTATTTTGTATCCAAACGATTTTTTCAAAATTTATTGTTAAAAAAAATCAATGACAATTTGATGACTTATAAAACTATGAAAACGAGAATGAGAATATTGCTGGAGGTTATTTATTGTGTTCTTGTTTCCGCACGGAGGGAATAAAAAATAAAAAAAAGTAAACGCCCCTGGTGGGACTTGAACCCACAGTCTTTGGCTCCGGAGGCCAACGCCTTATCCATTAGGCCACAGGAGCTGTGCTAAATCTCCACCTACGATCTCTTATATACTTTATTAAAGGTAAAGTTTTATATTTTTAGTTTTTTTACATAATTAATATGATTTAATTATATTTCGTGATAAATTTTGCTGTTATCAGTTTTTTTACAACATGTACTAAATGCAACATATGACAGTTGAAAGCAATGATCAAAGCCATTAAAATAAAATTATATTATGAATTAGTTCGATTAAAATACAATTTCACATTCAAAGAGTTTCAAGAAAACTTATTAATTGATTAGTTATTTCAAAATAGTTCAAAATATACGTGTAAAATCATCAGACTGCATTCTTCTGCCAAGACCTTCCTAATTGCGTATTGACTGCGAATGACCAAAAAAAGAAGGTTTAACTTCAAATTTAAGTATTGTTTAAAATAAACAGTTTTTTTAATTTAATTATTCAAAGATGTAATATAAACTCAAGCTCTTATTACAAATTTTAATCAGATATAGTAATTTACGTAAGTAACATACTACGTGGTAGAAACATATAGAAGAGCCTGCTTGCATCGCCAGCTGCCGACGACATAGCAAAACAATTCACATCAGATTATCTCAACGTGGCTTTTCTTTTCTGTGGAAAGGCACATCCACAAATAACTACTACTCTAATTAATCGAAATGTTTTTGCTAGATGATAAAACTTGAGTGGAAAAAAGCATTCTTTACTTTATCTCTGATCAAATAAAACTGTAGCCTTTCCCCTCCCTTTGTTAGCATTACGCTGAATAATGTAATATTAAAAGATCTCTTTTAATATTATGATAATATTAATGAATTAAACAGTTTTAATGTTAATTGAATGCTGCAAAAGTAAATGTATTACGATGCTCTAAAACAAATTTTGTGTAATAATTTTCTAAAGTGACAAGTTTCTATGGCAACTAGTATATTGGTTTTTAAAATTGAGTTTTCCTAGTAAATGTGTTTAAACTGCAAATATTGTATTGATATATTGGTTGTACGTAAGAAAATATAATTTTAATAAAAGCAAAAATATGAAAATCTGTGACTAGATCAGATTTTACCGTATGCTAAATACTATGCGACGACCTTCATAAGTTGATGTTTTTTGCATTGATGTCAATCTCGCAGCAATCAGTTTATAATACTTTGAGTTCTTCTAAAAATTTATTTAAAAAGAGGATATGTATATCAAAAATATCAAAACATTACCATTCGTTTTTTATTTAAGCTTAGAAAGCAATAATTTTTCTTTTATCATCGCAAAATCAGATAAATTTTTACACAAGATAATAAAAGCGAGAAATTCAAAAATTTATGAAATCGTAATTATTAGACAAAAAATTTGTGAGTATTTCAATCCCTTAAAATTTATATTTTTTAATTAATATTAACAAACGTTTTTCTTTCATGTGAAATTTAATACAAAGCAGATGAAGAACTGCAAGAAAATTAAAATAATTAAGAAAATTATTTAAATGAATGATGGTGCAATAACTAAGTCTTATGATAGAGTGACATTTTTCATGTAAGTATATATATATATTTATATTTATATCTTTTTTTTATATCTTTTTGTATCTTTTTTTGGAATGTGGAAATTGGCACTTTACACGTTGGACAAATTTCACTTTTATGTCAATCTGTTTTGTCCTGCTGAAATGCATCAAAACTGTGCGTGCACAGATGAAGTGCTATTTTCTCCAGAAATTGAGGAATTTAAATTTTTTAGTGGTTGGAGGTGGACCCATGAGCATGGGAACTTGGTTCTTGTGCGTGATTCGAATCTAGAACAAATAGGTTAATGCAAATTGAATCTCAATCTTGCTTGCATCCAGGGATATTACAACTTACTATACATGGTGGTTGCATCCACGGTTCTCCATCAATTTGCATGGGGAATCGCTTTTTGGTTCTGTAACGAGATAAATTATTCCAGTAAGGCAAGATAAATAATATCGCTTCCATCAATTCCCAAATCTCATCAAAGAAGACATAAAGCATGTTCCTTATTTGCATTTCATCCTTCATTCATTTTTCATTACAAAATGTTGCGGACGTGAACTTTCAAAAGGGTCAGTTTTTCTTGCAAAATTACTTCAGTAAAATGACTGATTAGACATAAAACTGTTTTGCAGAGAGTTTCCTCTTTACTTTACATATTTTAAAATTGTTTATTTTGCCTCTTTGGAGATTTACTGCGTGTTGTTGCAAAATAAAATTATTTCAAATGAAAGAAAATAAAATAAAATCCATTTAAAATTAAATATTGATAAAAATACTCGCATATTACAATTTATTTATTGACTTTTAAAACGTTTTTTTTAAATCAATAAATTGTTATTTTGGGAAAATATCAAATTTTGTTTAGATAAATTCTCAAAATTAATCATATTTCTATGGAAACCAATTTTATTTCATTACACGTATCGGAAACAAAAGTATATCAAATTCAACGCTAGAAGCTTAATTCCAAGTAAAAGCAAAGATTACTCTGGAAACCTTGGAGATAGTCTAGACAAAACTACTGTATGTCTTAGTACTGCATTGTTAAGCATCAATGTGAAACTGAAAATCCAATAAGCCCCTAGTAATTAGCTTCTCCGGACCAATATACTGCGAAAAGATCAAGGAAATAATAACACTAAGTTTCATCTACAGTATGTAATTGGCCAGTTTTATCATTTTACACATAGATATTTAATTTAGTTTCCTGTATAATTCATGATTCAATTTAATACTCTACTCTCATATTGAACGGAATTTTGTTTCCAGTGGATATTTTAGCACTCTCGGGTCATTCCTTACCGACCACAGCATCGCAATGTTTAACCTAAACAGTAAAAAATTGTTTCTCGCTGGTTGAATTTAAAAAATAGCAAAATATTTTATTATTTCATTTTTGTATAAAATGTCCGTTTATCAAAAAAAGATGCTCAGTGTCTTCTGATATCCATTAACGTAATCTCAGACGTTAAAGCTGCTTCTTTCAACCAGACTACAAATGTTTATTATTGATTTTATGTAATGATTTATTTTAGAAAAATCAGTAGTGTGACTAAGGATAATCTGCCTAAGTGTGACATTGGCGTAGTTATGCCACTGGAAAAAGAGAATTTTTAAAATCAACTACCGTAATATTCACTTTGATGTGCATTGATGTGATATTCATAACTTTTTTTAAATTAAAAAGTAAACCTTTTGGAAGACTTATAAATATTACATTAACAAATATTGACTTTGAGTTTAATGGAATTTTGCGTTTGTGTAGTCGCCTCAACTTAAAGTAGTGAATAATGAATTCCAATACAAATTTATTTCTCATCTATGTTTATTTTTGTCTCGACTAAACTAACCTCAACCATTGTAAAACTAACACTCGTGTTTACCACAGCAAGTGATATTCGCGTTTTGTTTTCGTTTCATAATTTGAAAATTTCACTGACGACATTGAAGGTGTTTTCATTAATTTTTTTCTCTGAAGAATTAATTGTGTTTTTAGTTGATGCTTACTGATGGGTAAAGTTTTAATTACGTTACGTTGGTTTTGCTCTTGGCCAGATGTCATCGATCAATGAAATTTAAGCTTTTAAACTCACTTGTCAAACATAGTGCCAACATACAATCGCATCTTTTATTCAAATAAAACATATCATTTTTCATTTATTCAGTTTAATTTTTTCCTTCAATTGTCATATGTTACTTCAAGAAAGTTATGTTTCATTGCACCACTGAATTAAGTGAAAGTAAATAAATATAGATGCATTCAATCATCTTGATTAATCTGATTAAACTGTTAATTAGGGATTTAAGTTCGTACAGGAAAAGATAAAAATGATCGTAAATAATATGTTTAATCAATATATTAAAATGATTGCATTTCCTCTAGTAATTATGTCAATGTAATTAGGTTCAATTTCAAATCTCCCAATGCTTCGTTATTTCGTACAAAGTCGAGATGTTGTTTATGAATGCAAAACATTATTTTTAAGCTGTTAAAAAATTGATGAACGTTTTTATGTGGTGAGAATTTAGAGCCGCAATAAATAAAATTTTAATGCAGTTGACAAAGAAAATTTTCAAGTACGTCAACATTTTTCTCCCTTGACATTTGTCAAAGAGTAAACATCACTCTTGTTCTAATAATTTAATATTTTATTCATTTAGCATTTTTTTAAATCAATAAATTAATTTGATTAATTTATAAAGCAATAATAAAATAAAAGCAAAATATTTTTAGTTTGTGAATATTATTATTATTCCCAATTTTGAATTGAATATTTAAAACCTAAAGCAAAAATTTCTCTCTTCCTGGCCTGAATTCAAAGAAAATTGGACCTATTCCAACTAAGTTTTGTAATATGACCACACTAAGCCAATCATTTGAAAAGAAAAGCATTACTTAGCCCATTTCTTGGAAAATGTTGACAACTAATACCAACAGATGACATTGAATTTAGACTTAGTTAGTACCACTTGTCAGTTTGTTAGCAAGAGTGTTAACGGGTTATTACCATGTTATGAAATGAATTAATTTGATTCACTCCAACAATATATAAAATTGGCTCAATAAATCACTTTTACTAAGTATGTTGTAATAAATGACTAACATTATGTAACATAAGTGAGCGAATACCTTATCACTATTGATGAACATTGAGCCAATCGTCTTCCTGATGCACGCAATCCAGTTCTTACTTGACCCATGTGCAAGCAGTTTTCGAGGCCAATGACTTCAATAAGTTTATCTCCAACATCTGAAGAGGATTAAAATTAATGTTTGGGAATGTGTGGAAAATGTGAAGAACGATATTTTTAGAGGATTAAATTAATGTGAGAAATAAGGGAAAGTTGCATAGATATTTTTGGGAGGTCACCTTGAACTGAATGGCCTAAGTCATTGGAGCTGTAGCTACTTGAAGACACTTCTTTGTCCCTCTTCCTTCGTTTCTTGGGCTTGGAAGGATTTTTATGTTTTTTGTGACTAGTATTATCTCCCCATAAATTAGATCCACCATGAGTGAAAGGAATATTGAGCAGTGAGATGCCCTGTAAGGACGGTCCCTTGGCTAGATCGAGGGTGAAATCGTCACACTATAAAATGAAAATTTTAAATGACAAAAAAGAAGAAAGGATTGATTGATGGGCGAGTTGGGGAAGAAAAAAATTTTTCTATTTTATTTTTTGTTTTATTTTTTTTTAGTTTAGTTTTTATTTTATTTTTACCGAGATTTCAATATCTTCGTGCAAGTTTTTACACGTCGCTGCGAAAGTTTCCGATGTTGCAAACTCAAAATACCACATTTTGTTTTTCATTCTAGAATGATAAATGAACAAAATCTTGTTAGGTGTATACTGTAGTACATATAAACACTTATTAAAGAATTTTTCAACCCATGCAAGTTAAAAATGATGTCAACGATAATGGTATTGTTTAGTAAGCCTTTACAGAGCCTTATTAAACTTTCTTAGTGCCCTAAGCATAGTAAGATTTGATGTCCGTTTAAAAAAAATAAAATATATGAAAATAAAATAAATTATTGTCTGATTAATAAGTGATGTGTCTGTTGAAACCTTGCTTTGAGATTTTGAGGTTCCTAAGCTTCGATTATTTGCTCAAAAAGGTTAAACGTCATTGTCAACACTGTTTATGGACCCTAAAAATTGGAAGTCGTTGGTTAGAGTTAATGTACAGACAGATGGAAAAGCTTTTTATTAGAGAGTTTGCGCAAAGAGGTTTTCAAGTTGTAGTTATAAAGTTGTACAGTTATAACTAGTTATAAGCATAAGAACTATGTGTAAGGTAAGGTTCCTTACTCTAAAATTATAAAATAGTTCAAGATTATTTTTCTTTGTAAATAACGCAAATAGTGATAACCTTGAATTGCCGCCAATAATTAAAAATTTTCATTACTGCAATTACTTCTTAAATTACAGTGGATCAGAAAAATATATTTTTATTTACAATTTTAAGTCATTTGAGTTAGAGAGCAACAACATAATATTATACATCAGAACTGCATAAGCGAAATCATATTTCTTTTCACACGTTTCATGTTATGTATTCTGTAAGGAAATACAGTATCTAAATTACTTGCACAAACTCTCTAATGTCCTGTGAAATTATTCCCAACGTTAATGTCCGGTTTTATGCTTTAATATCTTATTGAGTAAATATATTACATATATCAATCAAAACACTTGTTGCATTGACAAGTGAGAAATCGTCTAATACATTCTGAGAAGAGTTTGTTATTCGATTTAATGCTAACGTAAAAGAAATTTCTCTACGGAAATTTGCGTCATTTAAATTAACAATTAACGGTGCCATATAATTGGGTGCAAGAAGGAAATCAATTTTTTTTACTGTTTGAATCTAATGACTATGCAAAACTTTAGGATTCTATCTTAATTAGTTGAGCTAATCTTTTTCTTCTTTCTTATTTTCATTTGCTGTAACACTTGCCATAAATTACCATTAATTTAAGGGAACTTGACGAACAGAGAATTGAATTTCTGAGTAAAATTGATTGAAGAATACAGTACATGAAATTTCAGTTTATAATCGATATTTTATTTTAAAAAATGGATGCTATTTCAGCAAATCTGTATGTCGGTGCGTATACTACAAAGAATCAGATTACGGTACTTGTGATCTGCTTAAAAAGTTGAAAAACTTCATGCATTTTACAACACAGCACATACCTACTGTTTCCAGTCTATTTTTCAATAATATATAGGACTGGATTATTTTTGTGAAAAAGTTTATGATGGGTTAAGGTGTGATTTAACATATACATAGGTACTAGAAGCATTTTAACCATTAAGTTTGCATTAGCTTTCATTTAGAATTATATGACATAGTAATTGTCTGGCTCTTTGAGGTTGGGGGCAATCTAGTTTAACCTGTAAGAATCTTGCACAGAATATTTGAATACTTAATTGACGTAGAGTTGGAAGAAATGTGAATTGAAATTTTTTTCTTCTTGGTAAGTACAATTTATAAATAATTTTCAAACTTGTAAAATAGAGATTGAGGAATTAGTATGCTCAGAGTTTTAGGCAAATCCCACAGATGTGTTTTAGAGAGTGTCGTTTTTTAATAGTTTTTTAAATCCAGAAAAAAAATTGTTTACGTTTTCTTATGGAACTTTCGAAAAATGGGCGCTTATGTTTAACATAAGGTTCTCGCTGGTTTCATCAATCGGTCAGATCGGGTCAGATTACACCAAACTAACCAAAATTTTTAATTTTGTTTTCATGTAATTTTTCTAATTTATTTTATTTTTTTTTAGTTTTGTATATTTTTTTTATGTAAAGACATAAAAATGTAGATTTTTTTTTATTTTACAATAAATTTTATATTATTACAACGCTTTTGCAAAATCTTTTCTGAACGTCCAACCTGTAACCAGTGGCGGAAACAAGGGGGGAGGCAATGAGGCGATCACTCCCTTCACTCTGACTATGCACATTTCCAACAAATATATAATTTCATTTTTTTTTCATTTTGTAATGTAAGATTTTTTGTCTCATGATTAATTAAAAAACTTATAATGTTATCTTATTTCACTACATAATTTGTGCATCGACTCCCCCCTCTCCTCCTGGAGAAAATGTCTAGATCTGCAACTTTATTCTTAGTACCTTGGCATTGAAATTTTTGGTTTCTAATGAACAGGAAATTTCTCCATTTTTCGTACTTATACGTCGTAAAATCATGCTTGTAAGTTACGAGCATAATCTTACTGCTAGGGATCAAGTGTTAATCTTTATGAGTAATAAGAATTATCACTAATCCCAACAGCATAAGTTGTGATGTCAGAACACGAAAAAAGGAGAGCGTTTTCTATTCATCGGAAGCCAAAAATTACAACATTAAATGCTTTTTTTTAAGTGTTAAAGGATAGGTTAGAGTAGACATTAGTAGTCACTTTGCAAATAGCATTTTAATAATACGACCTTTATTTTAAAATAAACAAATTCTATATTTCTATATTTCTTTAAATTAAATTTCTATTGATTGACATTTCGGCTAAGTTTGAAACTAAGAAAAAACTTCAAACAGATTTACATGCAATCTTAATTCAGTCTTATTGTTACATACTATCTGCACTCTGTAATCTGTATATATTGATTTTGCACAATAAAAATAGAAAATTTTCTCACCTACTGCTGAATTTTTCTGGATGCTTTTCTCGCTCCAAATGAAATTTTATACAAATACTAGCATCCTAATTGAATATTCAAAGATATAGAAAACAAAGTTATTAGTATATAAATTTTATACATTTATCCTTAAGTAATATACACAACACAATAAAAAAAATGCAACTTACTACTCCGATGGAAAAGTAATTATTAATGATGTTGTAAGGAACAGCATCTCCAACCTCGTCACTGGACTTCTCGATAGTGATCTGCCACCTATCCATCATGACGCACGTACTTTTTTCAATTTTCTTAAGAATTTTAGCAATGCTTTCTCCTTCATATCCAGGTCCCCATCGTAAACAACGGGCTAAATCATTTCCTGTACCCAAGGGAAGCACTGCTACTGCTGGCTGACTGATAAATTGCACTTTGTCTGGGAAAAAAAAACCGTAATTTCAAGAAAAGAAAACTATATATACCTTAAAAAATTTCCATTAACTGAATGAAAAAAGAATTTTATAAATCTTACCCATCGTTTCCAGAACCCACCCAACTGTTCCATCGCCTCCACAGCACAGTACTCTAAAATTCGGAACATCTTTGTAAAATAACAGTCTGAAAGGCCAATATTATTGAATGGTTTATTGATTATTGCATTAGAAGATGAAGGTAATTACTGTTACCCCTGCATGGGTCCTCCTTTGGCAAGATTATAAACTTGGCGTGGATTCAATAGATATTGCAACTTCCTCAGGATTCTGTTAATGTTGCACAGGGAATTTTAGCGGAACAAATGACAAGAGTATACAATGCTTACCTAGCACCTTGACGACCCCCACTTTTAGGGTTAATGAAAACAAGCAACGGGCATGAACCAGAATCGGGAGTTATCTGAAACGACATTGGAGACCCCTTCCCATCCAAAATGAATTAGCACTGCAAATAATTGCTTTAATTTAAAAAACAATGGAAGAATTTGAGAAATGGTTTTGTTTGTTGGTCGACTTTTGAACTTTTCTGCAGTAGAAAAGTAATATTAAAAGTTATCTCCACCAAACCGTAAACCTAAGTATAATTGTTTTACTAAATTGTGATTAGTTGCATCTACCACGGCTACATTACAAACATCTGTTTTATTTCACCAGCAGCCATTTTATTCGAAGTGCCATTTACAAAATGTCTAAGAAACTGAAGTAACCTCGAAAAAAACATTTGAAAATAAACTCATTAAAAAAATTGTTGGGTAATATCAAAGAAATAGTTTTAGGCTGAAAATTGCAAAATTTTTCAATAGGTATTTGTCACAAATTTCTCAATTTATTAGCTGCTGAAATTTACTTCAGTACAAAAACAAAAAATAAGTTCTTTCTCAATTTGTTATTTTTGATTTGTTGCTACGATGAGTATTCAGAACTGTAAATTTCGAAAAACAAGTCAACCAGTTCTTGGAATATAAAAAGTACCAATTGTGTTGGTTCAGCAGTTGATGTTTAATTTATTTTCTATTAAGAAATGAATTATTACTGAAGGAAAATTCTCTATTGTACAATGTTTCCACAGCAACACTATTTCTATACATGTTTACGTTGTTATTGTTATGTTATTTTTAAATTATATCCGTGTATATTGTATTATAAAACGTTTACAATGCAGAGACAACAAGTTATGTCACGACACCTGACAAAGTTATAGTGTAATAACGTTGACACAACTGATGGAGATCTAGGATCGTGCTTAATCCACGTGAGAACACGCTGCTTTTCCATCGAAATTTATTTGCTCGTGTGACAAACAATTTATTTTCTATAAACGATTTGTTAAGTGAGACAAATGTGTATCACTTTGAAAGCCATTTCTCCAATTCCTGATAAGACGTGATAAAAATTTACCATATTGGTGTCAACTAGAGCACATTCGCTTTTGTTTAAATTCCTTTTCTCTTTAGTGATACTCCTTTGTCTGTCCTATAGTGTCCATGCAAGTACAAAGATAAAGCTAACGGAGTGAAATAAACAAGAAAGCATCGACTCACCAACACAATGGGACAGATGGATGTCGGAGGGAGAATGTGAACACGGTGCTCGCCCAGATTGCATTCTGGTTTCACCTGAGAGGCACACCGGTTGTGGAGCTATAACCCCATATTGAACACGGATCAATACTAAAAATTGCTTCTTGAATTTTGATTGGCTAGAGAAAATAAAAACTTACGGTGATTTGGCACCAACGGCAATGCAGACCAGTGATTCCGTTGTAACTTTTAATCGATTTCTTGCACTTTCCACATTTTCCTGAGCAGTTCCCTTCGACCCAATGATGGGTCATTGTCTATCAAGTTAATTCAACGTAAATAGGCAGTATACGAAATAAGATTTGGGTAATAAAATATCTCACCTGAGATGTCTTTTTCGATTTGACGTAGGTACTAATACATGATGCAGATGCTCTTTGGACGCATCGCTCGTGGACAGTGTATTTACAAACTGGATGTGAAAATAAATAAATTTATTACAGTAAATAAATAAAAAAATGAAAATAAATGGGTAAAGTTGCTAAGATACTGCTGGGATTTTGGAAGCAGTTCAGAGTTTCAACTGATGTCGCCATCAGTTGAATAATGGATATCCGCGTGGACAATTGTACGGACAAAGATAAATAATTGAGTTGGCAACACATTCATTTTAATGAGGCGTTCGTTGTCGGTCTTAATGGGATTTTATCGTTAACTGAACCAACGCCCTGTGCATTCTCATTTACTCTTCTTCCTTTTAAACCCATCTTTTCTCTATTTCAATACTCACAAGCACAACACAATCCTTTTTTTCCAAGACCCATCAACATATTGAGACAAAGGTTACAGTAGGCTGGTTTGCTGAAATGCTTCAGGCGCCAAATGTGATTACCGTCGTCTTTGACATTCTTTTAGAAAAAAATTTAAAAAAAAGAAAATGAAAAATTGAAGAGAATAAAATAGTAATAAAAAATATTCTCCTTAAAACAACTTTAAACAAAAGCTCCGCCTCGTCATAGCGACAGAGCTTCACCGCAGTACAAAGAACGTAACTAAGGGTGGCAAAATGCCATAGGCCACAGATGGAGAGGACACATCAAGGATCCTCTGATTTTAGAGAGACATAAGAAATATAACTTTTTATAACTTTATATATATTCAGGGAAATCCATTTAATTTTTTTCTGTGTGCTTGTTACGTCATTAGTTACGCCTTAATACAATAATGAAGGTTTCTTTCATACCGCATCTAAGCCAAGTAAAACTAGCAGAGGGATTGTGGTAAGTCCTCCACGCTTCCATTCCTCAAGAGACACAGTACCGTCTGCATCGTAGTCTATTTCGACCATCATGTCTTGAAGAATCTATCCATTTTAAGAGAAAAAAGAAAATCAGGATTTTATTTTATGATTGTTTTGTCTTCAAGATGTGTGTTGTGTTTTTGTCAGCTTCAAGTTCATCGACTGTGTTTGAAAAAATGTCACAGGAAGAAATGCAATAAAAGCTCGAAGCAAAACGAATGCAGCTGTGAACAAGTCCCTCGCTAAAGTAAAATCAACAACAATTTACTTCTAAATAGTATGATTATTTAAAAAAAAATAAAAAAAATTGGTGTAATTTAGCGGTCGTTGTGTAGTACTTCGCATGGGTAGGTTAAGGAGAAACGAGGACGAATGAATGGCGTGAGCTGCATGAGCAATAAAACCCATTCCCTTGTGAGGGAAAAAATTATTGGCCATGAGGAAATATGACTGCACCATTGGAGCTATTGGTCATGTTTCTGACATAAAAGATAATTTTTTTCTTCTTCATTTTCTTGTTTAAAAAGGTTTTTTTTTTCTCAAAAATTATGGAATGACACTTGTTTTAAAGTGACTTGACGCATTTGTCACCGACTTGAAATCAGGACAAAAGTCCATTTCATTAATTTGGGATATACAAGTTCTGGGCAGTTTCACTTCATTTGTTTTCTCTTGCCACGGAAGAGGAGGTCTAAGTGGCTAATGATGCTAATTTCTGTAGAAACTCATCGGCCTCAGCCACACATTAAGATGAGTCTAAGTGGTGGAGTTGCCATGGACACGGAGAAGAGAAGGAATCACCATGACGACGAAGCAATCAATAAGCGCGCAAACTCCCCCTCCTCTTCCTCCTCCCTCCCTTTCCACCACCTCCTCTTCCTACTCCTCCTTTTTCCATTGCTCGTTTGTCCCTAAAAATAGAACGCAAGGCTTTCCCTCTCATTCATGCCACCCCGGGTTATAAATAGGGTGCCGAATTGAGGGACACTCGGCCAAATGACTGGATTTAATCAGTTACTACCCTATAAGCGAAGTGATTACATTTTTTTAGATTGGGTCTGCACTTTTTTCTCTATTTTATTTTATTCCTGTCACTTTTTCCCAGCTGGATTTAGCTCACATAAAGTGGTCGATCATTTTCTCATTGTAATGCGAACTTTAAGTGTTCTAGGAATTGCGTATGTACATATTAGCAGCAATTCTAAGTAGCTGCAAATCTCATTACGTATAAATGTTGAGTGTCTTACGTCAACTACAAAATGTGTGAATAATGAACAATCAACCTGCACACGTAATCAAAAATGGGCATAGTTGTCTGTGTAAAAATTTTACAAGTCATCACTCTAACTTTACATTAATTTAATCAATTAGTTTGTTAATTTATTTAGTCACAAAATCCTGATAAATATTAATAGTTTAGACCAGTCTTTCACAATTTAATTTAGCTTCAGAACCCTTTAAAATATAAAAAGTTACGAAACCAGTAATAGCATTCTTACAAATACAAAATTGCGACATGAAATCAGAAAATAATAATAATTATTTAAAAATTTTAAAAGCTATTTTGATTTTTAATTTAATTTTCTAATAAAACATTTATTTTCACTTAGAGAACTCTAGAATTCAGCTAAATACAAGTAATAATTATCTGTAATACCAGTATTGTTTTGTTTACTTAATTAGTGGGCAAATTTAACGTGAATCTGTATCTTGTTTCTGGCTTACATCTAATGAATACAAATCATAAAGTTTGGTTTAGAATATTCAAATTACAACCTTTAACTGAACCTTTGTATATGGTTTGCTATTATAATTTATTCTGCTGCAGAAATTGTGTAATACAGAACGAGGTTTAAAGTATATTACTCACCGGTTTTAATTCCGATACATCCCAGCCAAGATATTCTGCAACATTCATCATTTGGTCGATGATGCAATCCATTTCCTAGTAACCATAACAACATCAACTTAAATATATGACGTTTGTTTACCTCATTTTAATACATTTAACGAATCCCGTCTATTGCAGAACTTGCACTAGTGCAATTACATTTCCTACACAAATTTAATTTTATTTCTTTCTCTAATTCGAATATTACGTAAATATCCGGATTTAATTCACTACTAACCGCCAAATTGATCACCATGCGACATCTTTAAATAAGTCATGATGACAGTGCAATGAAAATCTGTCACCACTTTTTCTAGATGACTTTTCTTGATGATTTTTTTATCCATTTATTTACCCTTTCTACACGTGATTGACATAAATCCTTTCCCAATACTTTGTCTCAATTGATTTAGTGTTCTTCATTTAGAAGCAATCGCTTTTCATTTGCTGCGATTTCTTACAGCGAGTCTCTCGAGACATCTCTCAGCCCCGCAAAAAGAAGTAAAAAAAAAAACAAATGTTCACTTGTTTTCCTAGTTTAATAAATCCCTAATTCCATTAAGCTTAACATTTATATTAATGTTTAAAAAGAAATAGAAAAAGGACTTACATAAGTATCGAGAACGCCGTTGCCATCAGTGTCGTAGAGACGAAAAACGACTGAATAAATAAAAGGGAGAAATAAATGTGTAAATGTGGTGAATATTCGTAGGAGATGAAAAGAAGATAAATAGATAAGGGTTAAAAGGTCAGATGTTGACACAAGCCGATCAGTTTAATGGAGGATCAACACAAGTTTCGTCGTCTCAAGCGTAATTGAGGATCACATGACTTCAGCGATTTTTTTTTCTTGTCTCCCTCGTTCTCTCCTCTCTCGTATACACACCATAAGTTGCTAGTGGCAACGATTTGACGGAAAGTCTGTTAGAGATGAGAAGGGGGTTTACCAGCAACTGCTCAAAACGACTGACAAATTGACATTGGAAAGGATGAAAAGAAGAAACGACATCGATCGACAACGATTCAAGAGGGTTTGGCCGCAAGGAGAGTTTTAGGAGGGGGAGAAACGAGATGAAAAGATCTTACACTCCAATTTATCCTCTGGACGACCACCTTCCAGCAGCGACAAATAGCAAAAGACATCTTTGAGAGGCACGTGCACTGATTGCACGTCCACTACAGCACTCGATTTTCTCACTGCTTTTATGACTTCACCTGAGAAGAATTTTTTATAAAGGTTAAAAATAAGTTTGAAAGTAAGTATGATGAAAAAAAAATGATAGAAATTTTTTTGGGTTAAAAATATCCTTACCTGAGTGGACCAAGAGAGAATTATTGGACTTCCGCGACGAATTACGCGAGATTTGGCTCGGAGATGAGTCATTGGATCGAGGAACAGCCCCGAAAGACGATTGGGTTACTGTCACCATTGGGTGGACAGTTGCACCCAAGCTTCCTAAATAAGCAATTCATAAATATCATTAATCAATTGTCAAGGAAAGTTTGCATACATTTCCATTTGTCTTTTTTGTAAAATGATATAATGCTTTATAAAAGTGGTGTACCGGATTATTAATTTACATAATTACATACAACAATTTTAATCAACTTTATTTATGAGTGTAGTTTTAAAATTCAAAATGTCCGCTTATGAGTTTCAAATGTACTTGTTTTGGTTTATATTAAACCCTGCAGGCAGAGTTGGTTATAAAAAAAAAATTCTTTTTCTTGATTTATTAGGCAAAATGTACCTAGCATTACTGCCAGTACTTTGTAAATCAAGGAACGTCAACCGCATGAGAATGATCGTAAATAAATGACAAGTAGTGGAACATATTCATAATAGATTGCTGACTGAAATATAAAAATTGCGCTAGTGAAGTATGTCTTAGGAACTGCGTGTATGAAATATAAAGTAACTTGCTCTCAGTGTTCATGTAAGAATAAATAAGTAAGTAGATGAGTACATAAATAAATAAAGAAAATTGAGATTTATCCCTGTCCAAAATAAAGTCGTTTATATTGGTTAGATTTATACGGAACCTGTTCTGAGAAGACATTTTTTGTGGTTTGTAAATAAAGTAAACGTTGCTCGTTTATTTTCTAAATTTATTTTCGTGATAAAGCTGCATTTATAAAATATGTGCTCGGGAATTATAAAGCTTTCTTTGTTATATTGATAATATAATTTACATTGTAAGTTATTCTAGTGTAAAATTTTCCGACTAATAATTTTCTAAAAATAATTTAAATATTTTTAACAACTTATTTGTAACAATAATATTGTCAATTTATTTATTTTTATGTGCTCTTCAAGTTTAAAATTTTAATTTTAATGCTGTGTAAATTTTTATCTCGCAAAACAGTTTAATGATAATTTAACAAAAATAGTTATTTTAGTATTAATAATTTTGTTCTTGGAATTGGTATTCCATGTGATAACATCAAAGATTTTAGCAGTAAGCTTCAAGGGGTTGCCTGAAGACGTTATAAAACGAAATTATTTCCCTTAGGAATAAAAAACCATGAAATTTTTTATGAAACTAGACGTGAAGTAAAGTAATTTGGAAGTCCCTTAGGAGAGTAAATCTTTTCTCTGCGTCATTAATTTTAAATTTCAATTTTTTCAACTTAAAAATTAATACGAATTTTATCCATTATTTTTTATTTAAGAAATAAAGTCCCCATAAAAATGTGGAATCTTGCAAACCCCTTTAGGGTATCAATAATAGGTGTCGACACCTATTATCTTAATTGACTCTTAAAAAATAAAAATTACCTGTTCTAACTCTATGGCTGTCGCCGTCTCCTCGCAGTCCCCCTAAACTTTGCAATTTCTCGGTAAGCCCGTGTAATTTTTCCACGAGAACTCCTCCAACTCCTCCACTGGTTTTTTGTTGCTCATTTTGCTGCCTCTTGTCCGTCACCTCGTTACCTAAATTGGGTAACGACCCTCCAGTTGTGTGTGAAGTGATGGGCGCACATGCTGTTGCACTTGTCACGACTGCCATCTCCTGCGAATTAAAATGTGAAAAAACCTCAAAACATCGCCATATTTTCTTTCCAATTCTCTTATTTTACTAGTTCAAACAAACCCGATTTATTTCAATTCTTATCAACAATATAAACAAAAATAGATCATAAAACTCCTTAAATATCTACATTTTACATATTGCTTATATCGGATAAATTGCTTGTTACTATGGATGGCATTTTATGTGAGTGGTTTTAGCTGTTTTTATTGCTCTGCCCTACATTTCACTTTTACTGTTTATTTGTTGAGAGGAAATATTTTTACCTAAATGTCTCGTTTATAAATATTTAAATATGTAAAAAGCTTTTTTCCATCTCATTTTGTGCATCGTGTATTTTCATTATTACGTTGAAGGGGAATCCAGAGATGAGAGAGTTAAAGGATATAACTACAAATTATGTAATTAAATTTAGTGGTTTAAAAGCTCCCAATTTATTGTTTTATCAATACGTTTTAAGATTTATGACATTTAAGCTGAGTATGCATACGTAAATGTATTTGTTGTCAGGTATAATAAGTCTACTTTTAAAATTTCGCACAGTTATTAGTAGATGGTCATTTAGTGGATGAAAATTTGATTAAGCACTTTATGTTGAGTATTTACAAGCTGCAGAAACTACTGAAAATGAAAAATTAATAACACTCTACTAAATTATTTTAAAACTGAAATAGAATGTATGCAGTTGTTAAAATAACATTATTCTATAGAGAAAAGAAAATAGATTTATAGAACATTTAAACCTCTCATCAAAATACAATTTGTGTGAATATAGCAGAAAGAGAAAACAAAAAAATGTTTATAACAAAATTAACTTTTGTAGTTTTTAACATTCTTAAGTCTCGCGTTGTGCATATTTAGGAAATAACTCAATTTTTCTCTTTTAATTTCACCCGAACTTTATTTTATTACTCTGATCTTATTAAGCTGCATAGTAGTACTTAGAGGAAAAGCATTTTATAAAGAAAGTTTTCATATATTTTTCAAACGCACATTAAAAATATGTTATGTCGGCAGTATTCTTTGATCTAATAACTTTTTAATGTCGACTCACCTTAAGCGAACGTCCTTCAACCGTCTGAGTTTCCAATTTCTGCGGTCTTTTGACAAACGATAAGAACAGATGCGTAATGAGCTCCTCGGAGACTTCAATCTCCAAGTAAGTGTCCATAAAGATGCGAAATCCTTGCAAATTGATATCCTGAAATAAACAATGGAGGGAAAAAACGTTATCGCTCGAAGAAACTGATAAATCATGTATGAATCCATTTTAAATCCCACTTAACTGCATCAGGATTAAATTTCGATAAAACTCCGCCTTCTTTGAATTCTTCCAACATATCACTTAATTTCTTTGTTGAATCTGTGACAAATGAGAATTATTACATCAAGTGAAAGAGAAAATGTGCAAGAAATAATAAATTGTGCATGTTTCCACTTTATCTAGAGATATGTGTAAGATCTCATAATTCGTTTCTTCATTTTATTGGCGGTGACAAACGTTAATGGCTACGATTTCTTCTAACCTCCTACGCCAACCACGCGTTTGAGGAGGTTATGAGAAGTGAGTTGTGTAAAGCTGCTGCCTCAAAACCACTTTTGAAATTAATTAAATTCATTCCAAACATATTGGGCCGCATGTAATTAAAAAAAGTTGATTATTTTTTTTTCTTTAACGCTTATATTCTAATTAATATTAATAAACATTAATAAAATAATATTAAGAATGAAAATAAAAGCAAAGAATATTTTTTTCTTGTTATGAATTTAAATATTTATTTGAATAATAAACAAAATGCATGAGTGCTTTTATGTTTACTTTTTAAATTCAGGAGTAGAAGATTATTAAAGTTGGTTAAAACATTAAAACATTTAAGCTTATAAAGGGATTAAAAGATTAAAGAAAAGGTGAGATTTTGTAATTACTGTGTTTATTAGACTTAAGGTTTTGCCTTGTTATTTTACCAGATGAAAGAAATCAATAAAATAATTCAATTGATTCATTAGTCGATAAATTTGATCAAATTATCTAAACTTTAGTGATTGAAAGAACAATATTTAATTTACTACATATAAAAAAGATATTTTTTCCTCCCATTTCATCATGCTTTCTCTATAATTTCCAATTCATTTCTTTGACAAACCGACCAACACAAGCCAATATTGAAGATAAAATAAATTTTTAAAAAATAATACGAATCATTTATTAATTATTTTATACTAAATCTTTAAACCTCGAGTCAATCATGCAGTTATTATCATCTTGTTAATCCGCCCTTTGGTTTACTTTCAGACATTATTTTATCATGAGTCCCTCGAGTGAAAAATGGCAAGTATAAAACCACACTTAAAAGTTTCTTTAATGCCAATCCGCAGGTACTGCTGTAAAATCACCTAGAGGTGAAGTGGTTGGCTAGGATTTAATTTTAAAGGTTTAAACTTTAAAAGAACATGGGAAACACTTAGTTTAAAATCTCAACATTTTTTACAGATAAAATATTATTTGGTCATAAAGTCATAATAATCTAGTTTTATAACAGAATAATAGAAAGCTCGAAGCAATTAGATTTCTAAAAAATTGTTTGTAAAATATTGATTTTAAGAGTTGTAATGCAAAGAAACCTTATTTGAGTTACTAAAGAAATAAGAATATCCAATTTAATTAACACAAGCTCAAATCAACAACATGGTTTTACATACAAAATGTTAGATTTATACTCAAGTTTTCTTTAAAGCTTTTTTAAAGTGGAAATTTGTCTGTTTAGTTGGAATAACTGTTCTTAACATTGAGGAATTCTTGAAAATAGTTCGTAATTGCGTGAAATTTGTTGTGATGAAGTTCGATCTAAGATAATTATCGATAAATTTACCATTTTATTCATTTAAAAAAAATCACGATTTTTATATTAAACAATTTTGGCAGGATGTGTATTGTCTTATGTAAATTATAAATAGATGTCGTAAAGTAATAACTTAATATTAACCAATGTGAAACTTTGATCCCTATAAATGAAAGAAAAATGATTTGCTTCCGCATCCTGTATCACATTCAGTTTCCTCTTAGTCAATAGCAACATACAACTTGTAACATTTTAATAGATACTGATGATGTTTATGATGATGTAAATGAGTAAGCCAATAATAATGAAAGAGAAAAATGGAAATGAACTTTAATGTATATTTTTTCTAAGAAATTAAACAGTACTCATTAATTTACTTCCTGTTGAATCCTTTAACATAGATACAGGAAGTTCAGTTTTAATTTTTCTGCATTTTACTTTGAATTCTAACCACATTTAGGTTTAAATACCTAGAAATTGGCAACACTTTACAAAGGCTTTACAGTCTACTTATAGTACAAGATTACAGCACGAACACAAATAGTTTAGTAAGTAGGCCTACTATCGAAAAATCTCTCTCTCCGGGTTTTAGCTTTTTCAACATTTAAGCCTTTTGTGAATAAAATACGTTTAGGCAGTGAAAATCGGTTATCCTAATTTAAAATTCGTAGTGGCTAACCTAGTCTACTCTATTTATCAAATTCTCTTGAGAATAAATCATCGGTTTCTATTCCAGTCTTTGAAAGATGGCATAGAAACCTCTGATTTCATACAGAGCACTGGAATTTGAATAATTCCCGCTCATTTTACGAATCATAAGTCAAAAGCTGGACATTATAATTTTTTTTGTTCCATCGTTTTGGCAAAGATTCAGATTTCACATTTCATTTCTCTGTACTTGAAGAATGAGTTACTAGACGACTTGATAAGGTATTCGGTTCAAAAATATCATCACATTGATAAACGTAATTTTATCTTGTTTAATGCAAAAGGTAAATTATGAAATCTTTTAATTAATCTTAAAGATCAAGTCGGCGCAAGGATATCCGATTCCTTAGGCGATTATTTGAAATTGTGCCCTTTGGAAACATTTCAGATATTTCAGATTAAAATTTTTACTCATATCTTCACATCAGTAAATATTTAAATGTCACATAAAAAAATGGAATGACGCAAAGTATGGAAATCAATTCGCTCTAGATTCAACATCGCAAAATGACTACTTTGAAAACATCTTTACAATTTAAATATTTTTATTTTTAAAAAAAAATATTGAATAAAAAATAAAAAATAGGTTCCTAAATTCTTAAGAACTCTATACATGTGCCTAACATGTCTAGTCATTTATCTACTTCTGTTACAGACACTAAATCGGTTTTGATTTTGAGCAGACCCTGAATAAAGCACAATTATCTTGAATAAAACAATTAAATTAACCTCTAACTTAAAACAGTAACAATATGAAACCACAAGAGCACTAGATAAAATGTCAACAAGTGCTTTTGAGTCAGATTAAATAAAAATATGAAAATATTATTAAAATTAATTCGAAATGAAAAATAAAAATAAAAACAAAATTTAATCTTACATTGTGAGTAATCCTGAAGTAATTGGAACTCAGAAGGCGACAGTTTGTCCCACTGTCGGGTCATGATGAATCGTTATGGCCAGTGGGCACTCCTGGGGTCCTGACTTCACCCATCAACCATCGCAGGATGAAACATTGGGTAAGCTGACAAGTAAAGAGAAATCACTTAAGAATCGCCTTCTTTAAGGGTCATGGCTGCGACTCGAGGGTCGCAACGAGTTGATTGTAAAGCGATCACAACTCCCTCGGGCAATCAACGCGCTTGTTTCAAAACCTTCGCATTGAAATGTACTCAAAGGGAAAATACAATAACCATATACGACCCGTGAAAAACTTCCCCGTATGCTTTTTTTTTCCTTTTTAAGAGTTAATGTAAAGTTGAAATAGTAAAGTTATCTACGCTTAATTTACATAAATTCCCTTCGCCAGTTGATAAATTGATTGCGAGTAAATGGCAAAAGGCCAAGGCGATTTCTGTCTTGTTCGACGACACTAAGGAAAGAGAGAATAAGGAAGACTCGATGTTGCACTCAACACTTAATGGGATTAATGACGTCATACGAGGATGAATTTTGATGCCAAATTAATGAGGAGTCGTGAACTGACGTCGTTTATGTGGACCCTAAACCCCTCTCTAATAACAATTTAGCCAGGCAAAGTGTACGGTATGCAATCTGCGGTTACCATGACGACCATCTGAAGATGTGCAGATGTGCTACCATGGTAACAACAAGTATGAAAAACCCTGGGAAGAGATAGAGTGTGAATCCTTTACTTCCCATATAAAATTTCCCATCCGAATCACATACATCTCAAGCGGAACAGGTGCGGATTTGACGAGGGAAACAGGTGGACGTTTTCCAACTAAATTTCTCATATTGAGATCCTGGTTTTTATTAGGGAGGCGGTGGAGGAACCCTTTGTCGTGTTTGACCCAAGACCTTTACTAGCCTCAAGCGAGACTGAATACTTGGTTGGTTGAGCTTGCGAGAGAAGCAAGGACTATTTGTGGAAATCAAATGACGTCATCCACGCCCTCTGAAGCCTTCCACCCCCACGAGGACGCCAGGTGGCGATTTTTTTTTTATCACTGTTGTTTGTCATCACAGTGCTGCTAACACCTTCCATGGCCATCAGTTTCAACGAGTTATGATCTAACTAATTTATGCGTTATCTTATTTGTTGTTTATTTTACTTAATCATTTTTCTCCTTTCCTCGCCTTTTGTTTCAGTTGAGGGAATAAACTAACAGGATTTTGTGTCATTCCACCGGAAATAGAGAGCAAAAATCACTTAACCCAGGATGTTTTTTATGCTAGGTGAAGAAGGATCAATTTCCTTCCCATACTCACTAAATTTCACCTTATTTTTCTATCGCCACATTTTTTTTCTTTATAAAGGCGCTCAATTTGCATAGAATCTAATCTGAATAACCAATAAGTTTGATGAGGAAAATTGTTAGGTATACTGATTTTGAAAAGAATTTTTTTTTTACATAAAAATGTTGGATTCTGGTGAAAAGAGACGTCAAGATAAAAAAAGATTATGACAAATGCTTTGCATTATTTCCTCATCACGTGATTGACCTCATCTTGTGTCCGCACATCAGTGAAACAGATGGCATGAATTCCCTTAGATGTACAGACGACGCTAATTAATGGCACCCGGCTGAAGATTCTCATCGCCGTCGGCGAGAAAACGATCGTGAAGGATCCTAAAAGGGCAAAGGGCGCGCCGCTTGCGGTTTTCCTTCTACCTGGACTGGCGCCATCAGAATATTCGACCGTCCATTAAAAATTTTCGGCTATTAAATTACATGTGCATTGAAATTAAAATCAAAAATTTTTTTCAAAGTTAAATATTTCTCTTTAAATACCATGTGAAAATACCATGTGAAATAATTCAAAATAAAAAAAAAACAAGATAATATAAAATGTTATCAAAACCAATGGGGACATTTAAAAAAGACGCACCGGAAGAATCAAAGAAGGTCACAAGATGCCCTTTTTAAGGTTTTTCACATTTCCTTTGCAGAACATTTGTAGTGAACGTGAAGGGAATTGCAGGTCTAATAAAAAAGACGGATACAAAAAAAAAACATCGATTTTCAGCGAGAGAAAATACTACAAATAAAGAATGTAAGCGAGGGAAAGAAAACGAAAAACTCCTCCCTACGATGGGCTTCACTGCTCGATGAATATGGCGTCTTCTTGTTCCCTGGTGGGCTTCTACAGGCGGAGGCATTCGATGATACACGTGCAAGCAGACTTGGCGAATCCAGTTTCTATGGCAACTGAACATTCAATCGTTCCCAAGAGATTTCGAACAGTGTACCTGTAAACAAGTTGCATCCTCTGTGACTTGACAAACTTGTTTCCAAATCCCCCTTCAAGTGTGATAACATCTCACAAATACCAATCGAAATACGACTCATCTTTTTTTTTACTCACTGAATTGTTTAAATTACAATTTTTCACCCGATAAAATCTCAACTAAAGCTCGGATATGAATATACTCCTTTAACTACATCACAAACCTAAAAACAAAAAGAAAATCCAAAATAAAAGTGATAGAAGATGAGGGAAAACCGACGAAAGTAATATCAAAGTGTTATGGGCGGCGACCAAGTGCCATGTCACTTATCTCGGTAATTGAAAGGTGGTGTTAATAGGACAAGGTATCAATCAACACATTGCTCTAGGCCAATGATACTGCCAAGGATAAAGTATTTTTAGAGAAAAAAGGGGCATGTTTGCCAACAGATGGCGGAGTGTTGGACCACTTTCCCTGCAAGTCCCCACGTGTGCCAGCTGCGATCATCCGGCGGCCACGGGTGTAAAGACGCGCTCGGGTTAACAAGGTGAAAATACGACTCACGTGTACACGCTAACCTCCGAAAATGGAAAAAACGTTGCGTAAAATTGACGACCTGTTCGGTGTCGGATTTGTTGTCTGTGTGTATGGTCATCGTATCGTAGCCAGGACGGCAATTGCGGTGCGCGTTGTTGCTTGCACGAGGCGCCCGCACATCTGCGCACTCAGTTCCAGATGTCGACCGCACGGCGCACAGAGCGGGGGTAGCTCGACAACTAGGCACATGGCTCGCCGGCGCGTGTCCCAGAAAAACGTCTTGTCGCGTCACTAGAAGAATTTCAATATATACGGGAAAAGTTGCGTTGGGTCAATGAGATGGAGATGTTGAAATCAAATCTATTTTTTTCATTTTTTCAATTTATTTTAAATTTAATTTTTTAATTTGGACAATTTTTTTTTATTCCTATCTTAAACCTAATTTAAAAAATGGTGTTGTGAAAAGAGGTCTATGCTTATTGGATTATAGCACCCTGTGGTTCGTTTGTCAAGCACTCAGTATAAGCAAGAGCGATTACTCTCGAGGTGAAAAAGTGAATTTATGTTGTTGACACTTTCTGTCCACAAATACCGAGCCTTACAAAACACCTTGGGCAACTTGCCATCGACTAAACAGATGAGAAAAAAAAAAGAAAGTAAAATCAGACAAATGAATTCGAATGTTCACTCAAGTATCTGCTTCCATTCTATTTCTATTCCTGAACATAAATGGATATTTCCGCAAATTGCAATCAAAATAAAAGCCAAACATCAACTTTAAGGATATTTACTTACTTGATTATTTATACATTACAGAAAAAATTCAACCTAGCAAACAGACCCTCCAACACACCGTACTTAATTGCTTTTTAATTGATGTTGGTGGGTGGTTACTTTCAATTTTCCTTCATTAATTTTAATCATAACAAAAAATAAATAAATAACTTAAAAAAAAAAAAACCACTTGTTTGTATCAACGATAACTATATCTACACCTGTATTTAAATATCAAAAATCACACGGATCTACGAGACACGGGTAATGGTCCAACCCTTGCTCGCCAGATGCCCCGTGTCTGGCAAAGTTATAACAAACGTGTCATTTGCATCTCGTTGCCGAGCCAACGGTCGAGAAAAACAGTTTTGCTGAGTATGCACAAAGATATTAAATATTACCCGAGTTTTATTTCAGATTTTTTTCATATTTATTTTATTTATTTTTTCAACTCGCAACGTCTACCTTGGTTTTTATTTTCGACGTTTCCATTTCATTGATTACCTTGCCAATTGCTCTGTTGTTTTCAGTGTGTTTTCTCGTGGGTGGGCTTCACTTTAATTGTGCCGCTCGAGCCCGGGGAGGTCTCTTTCTTTCTTTTCTACCGAATCTCTTTCCACCCCCGCTGCATCCTGTTTCCATGGGGATCATGTGGTTTGGCGATGATGAGTACAAACATTGATTGGAAACTGTTGTGTGGACTTTAGGACGCAAATGCGATGTTTACTTGTTCGATGATATTAAAGTAACACTCGATTGCATTTAGGTGACATGTGCTTATGTAGTCGAGGTTTTCTTTTCTTATCACTTACTATTTATATATTTGTTCAATGGCAATTTCTTTTCACATGCTCTATTGTTTGTTGCCATGGCGACATCTTTCATCAATCATCTTGATGAGTAGGATTTGGTTTCTTTTTTCGTCTTTAATCTTTTCAATTTGATTGTTTTCACTTGTTTTTGTGTTTTGCTGTGTTATTAACTATTTCTTTCAATAATGTTTATTGAAAATGGGATTATTATTTTTAATGATGTTAAGATTTGTCGGTAGATGGCAGCTTAATCCAATTGATTGTTTAATTGAATTGAGTTGAAGGAGTAGAAGTGTATAAAAGATAAGTAAGGTTGTTTTATTAATTTCTTTATTAAAGGCTCGTTTTCGAGTTGTCATTATGAAATGTTGAATTTAATTAATAATAACTTTAAAACTTAAACAAGAAGTTTAAATTTAAATCGTAAATTGTGTTATTTTTAATTTCTTCTTCAACTGGGTAAATGTCAAAGTGCAATACGAATTACACGCTCCAGGATAACCTCAACGCAAGCCGCACATCCTTAACACTAAGCGACCTCTGTTGACATAAAATGAAAGTCATAACTTAAAAAATTATTTATTTAATAAATTAACAGTTCTAACCAAAACTAATTAAATTAAAATAAATTTCAACCATTAGTTACTAAATTATTATTTCATAAAACAAGAATTACAAATGTATATTTAATCTACATTTGAACAGATTAAATATAACATCCACAGATGGCGCCACTTTCAATTCGTCGTTAATTTTGCATTTTTATCCCTCCTCTTCACAACGCGATGTCTTATCAAGTGTGTAAAGCAATTGTCACGGGCAAGGGTCTCACCTGTCTATTTACTTATAAACAAACTGTCATTAAAAAGATTACTTTCCTCTTTGATGTGTCTGCGTAAACGATTTCCGAGAAATAATATTTACCGCACGTCACGTTTATCAAAATAAAAAAGAAAAAATAATATAACAGGCGGATGCCTTTCTTGATATGCGCTCGAACATTACACCCTGTACCTGGCACGTGGCATCCCAGACGCCTAGATTACAACCTACACTTACTTGTAAAAAAAAAACAAGTTTTAAGATGATAGAGGAAAAACGAATAATAAAAAAAAATAGTTGCTGAAACGTTTTAAGTGATAAAGATATAAAAATAAAAAAAATATAAATAAAAAAGGAAGAAAGAAGAGAGATGTGTAGAACACTGTTCATTATGTTGTTGATACAAACACTGACACAGACAGACACTTGTGGCGGAACAACTTTTAAGGGGTTTTAGAGCATCCATTTTGAATGGTTGAACGAATATGTTCATGGTCAACGAATGGCTAATTTATTTTCAATGGCCAGTGTTTCCTCTTTCTTTCGTTGCATAATTGCTGATGAAGAAATTCGAAATATTTAATGCGGAATATAACTCAACAGGTGCTCATGTTGATAATCAGTTGATTTTATTTTTCATGATTTAATCCTAGAATTGATTTTTCTCTAAATTATTATAATTGTTATTAAACACAGATTCAGTAAATTGTAAGCATTTAGTTTAGATTTTAAAAGTAAGTAAGCAATATTAATTACTCGATGCCGCAAACAGCCGCCGCATTCGTAGTATTTTTTAAACATTAGTGACGTCACTTTGATGTTAATAACGTCACAACATTTTTTCTGTGCGAAGACTATTAAAAGCAGCTTGTTTTTATCTATCAAAAAACATTGTAAACACTGTAATACAATTCTATGACGTTATAAAAATTTATATATTGTCACATGGTGACGTAGAATATAATTCTTGGTGAAAAAAATTAATTAAATTCAAGTTTACGGTTTACGTAATCTCATAAAGCGTAAAGAAAGAAGATAGAAGAGAGAATGTTTGCAAACATTTCTCCATTTCCGGTGCTTTTATCTCTTCCCAACTAAATGATTCACGTTCTTAGATATCAGCCCATCAACCTACATCACTCAACCTCGTGCTTTACCAGTATAAGCACATCACAGTAGATTAACACGTAAAGACGTGTAATATCAGAGACAGGAAAGATGATGTCATACTACGAAACAAAAAATGTACTATTAAAACCGCAAAAGAGGAGGTCTGGGCGGATTTCCCATCGTGTTAAATGGATCCTGTGGGAGCTATTAGGGTTGAATTAGGAGTTTTAAGTGAATTTTCTTATAAGAGAGGCGTAACTCAATTGAGTTTGAGGTGGAATGGGAAGGAGGGTGGACATCGCCATCGATATGATTACGATGAAGAAGGGGGTTGATGGAAAGGCACATGGGTATTCGTTCACTCTGTCTCACCCCATTCGTCGCTACGTAAGGGTCAGAGATGGGGAAGGGGGAAAAGAAGTACTAAGGGGTGTGTGGGGGATGAAGGAAGTTGCTAGGCCAACTGTGAGGGGGAGGTTGGATAAGGGGGGTGCAAATCGTGCGTCGCGCCCCCTGGCCCAGGACGTGAAACATAATCTCTATCACCCTTCTCTCCCTTGTACTAGGTCACAACCATTTTCGAGGGTGGAAACGATGGATACCATTGAAACCTCTTCTCTCTCTACTTTGATGCACAAGGAACGTCTTATATTCCCTCGAAGCGAGGAAAATCGAGGCGAAAATAACTTATGCCACCGTAGAATTTCGTTTTTCATAATTTCTAACAACAGTTTGATTGAAGGGAAAAAATAAGAGCAGTTTTGTTTGTTAATAAAAAGAATTTTTTTTTGTGGATTCTTTGTAAACTTTTCATAGGGGGTCTTTTGAGATGGGTTAAAAGGGCAGATGTGTGGGGTTGAGGTTTTTCTTCAGGTGAAGGTTTTTGGTTTTGTATAGGTGAAATTTGATTGGGTGGTTAATGAACTGGACTCAACTGGTGGCACCTGGTGATTAGGATAGGAATTTGTTATCAATAAGTTATTGTAAATATGTTTTGCCTTAGGCGTGCTGTTGTTTGTCGTTTAATTTGAATGTTAGGATTTGAAATGTAAAGATGAAGGTGATTTGTTTTACATGTAATTAAATGGCGATTGGTGTGTCTTCTAGACGCCCAGCTGCAGCAAATCGCGCCGCCCAAAGCTTTTATCGAAAGAGGTCGGATTTCTTTCTTTCTTTCTTTCTTTGGAGTTAAGAAGTCGCAATTTGGTCTCTTCTCAATCCGCGCGATTTAGTCGAGGCTCAGAACTTGTATTGGATTCCTTCAAACTCGTTCTAATAAGAGCTTGTTGCATTCACCGATAAACCAATTGGTACTTGAAGGGACATTGTAACTTTCTCTTTCGATTTTTTAAAAGATTTTTAAGTGACAGAGCTCTTTAAGGGGAAACACTCATTTTGAGTTATTAAAAATGTAAACATCGAAATTTTTTATATATCTTTTTTATATTGATATGAAATATGATTTGATGAAGTTGTGAAGAAGTGTGACCGGAAGTAAAAATTTGATTTATTGATTTGGTTAATTTTTTATTATTTTTCCTCGGTAGATAGTAATTTTAAATAATTTTGAATGCGTTTTATTTTATTTATTTTATTAGATTACGAAATGATTTGTATATTGGGGCTGATTTCTACACATGACTGTTACTAAATATACATTTGCAATTAAATAGAACATTGAAAAATGATAACAAAATATTTTTATCAACGAAACTTTATCTATCGAAGTGGAGGCACAGTATCAGACCAGCGAAAGTTAAAGAGAGTAAACAAAACGGTGATAATAAAATTTAAAAAAATACTAAAAAAAATTAAAAAAATTTCAAAGAAAAAAAGTCAAAAATAAAAAATAATAAAAAGAAAATAAAACAATTTGTTTATTCAATTAAATGTTTTGCATTTTATTTCCATTAAAATTATTAAATTAAATTTATTAAATAAAGCTAGAATAAAAAAAATATTCAGTATATGAACACAAATGAATTGTGGGAAAACCCGAGGGATGGGTTTTGAGAAAAGGAAAAATTCTAATTTAACGAAATGAACCTCTGAAACCAATAACGACAGTTGGTCTTGGAAATTAGTCCCAAATGTAATTACGAAAAACCAAAAATTAATCGTGGTATACAAAAACCGACGCCGACTTATGCCACGGCCGTGGTTGAAGAGGTAAACGGGCGGAGAAGAATTTCAACCAATGGCGACGAAGTAGGATCGCAAGCGCGGCGCGGGGACGCATCTCCATCTATGTTTATCATGGCGACTAGCGACGATGAACCGCTTCATCTGTACGAGGTTTTCCAAAATTGTTTCAATAAGATAGCCAACAAACAGACAGGTAAAAATTTTTGTACATCAAATGGCCATTAATTACCAATATCTACATGCATATTGATCGTGGTGATTAGCACGAGTTTTATCCGAGTGCGCCGCCTAAAGACAAAGGTGACGTTAGGCCTACTCCATTGTTTTTTGAGCCCAGCTGTGGACAGTGCGATGTGTTTGCTCTCGTTTGTTTCCCTCTTTTGGCATCACTAACGTCAGCCCTGTTTGTTTATAGAAGTGTTCCTACATTGTACAGTGTGTAACGTTTAGATTCGAGCCTTGATCAAGCCATCTAAGCGAGTCTAGATGGATTCTAGTGTTTGAAACTCATTCAATGGCGCTCGTCAAGGCTTGTGTCGAGTGTCGGGTTTGGTAAAAGTTTGCTACGGTTTTGGCAGTTGTTGCTTACGATTCGAATGTAAAGGTATTTTTACTGGAAAAGTGAATGTTACTTGATATTGATTTATTATAGTAAAGAAAATTGTGTATGCAGCGGGGCCTTACCTTGACCTGATGATGAAGTAGGAACATTCAACCAACAGGTGTTGCTGTCCAACTTTGATACTTGAGTATTTTTAAATGTTTAAGAATTTTTTCAACTTTGAAAATGTTAATTGTAAATTACAAATGATTAATGTCTCGTTATTATTATTTTTTAAAGGATTTAATTGGAAAAAATTGGAGTTGCAGACATTTTAAAACTCATGTTGACAAGTTGGATGTGAAGTGGATTTTGATGCTTTATTTCAGTTTATGTTGTGATTAAGGTGCTAAATGAATTATAAAGATATAGTTTATCATTACATCAATATATTATGTTTTATTAAGAATTTATTTTTCATTTTTGTTGTTGAAATTGGTATAAAAAGTTGTTTGTGTTTATATGATTTCAACGTAATTATTTAAGTTGTTTTTATTTATTTATTAATTAATTTAAAAAAAGGTGTGAGAATTGTTATTGCAAGTCTGACTTTATTGGGGTCATTCAAAGATTGAGTCGACTAATATTACAAAAAAATATGATGCTCTCATTTATGTGACTATCAAGTAATGAATAATCCCATTTTGAAAATTATTCTATTTAACATATAATTATACATTGTGAAATTTATTAAGACTAAATTGAGTACGAAGAAACATTGTTTTTTTTAATATTAAGTGATATTAAATTGATAAATAATTAGTATGAATCATTGTAACTCAAAATTTGATATGTGAACTTGAAAAAGAATTATAATTTTTTTAGGTTATATTTTGATCATGGGATTTACCAGAATTAAAGCATCATTTTTTTATAGAATATATTAATTATAAATATAAATTAAAAAAAACTTGTTTTTGCGTCACGAAGGGATCAGAATATTTTATTTTTAATGTTTAAAAAAAATAAACAAAACAAATCTAGATCATTTTGTTTTTATAAATATTTTAGTTTGTTATATTAATTTAATTATGATTTAGTTTATTGAATTAATTAAAATTTTTAAATAGGGAAGCTAACCTAAAATTTACTGAATTTTTGCATTTTATTTTTCAAACTTTTTATTAGTGCTTTTTGATAATAATATTGTTATGCAAAGAAAAGAAAAAGTTACTCGAGTTCAAACAACTTTATTTTCACTACATATATTTCAATTTAAGATGTCAGCTTTATCATATTATTTTTATCTTGATCTAAATCTAAATATTTAGAAAAGGAATAAATAAAAATATGCAAATCACTGATTTTCAGTTTAGAAAAAATAAATTTGAAAAATAAAATAACGTAATTTTAAATACACAATTTAATAAACTAAAAATCCAATTTTCAGTTAAACAAAACTTAAATCAAAATTTTAAAACCAGAAACAGAATTATCTGCATAAATATTAATAAAAACAATATGATTTTCGTCAAATTAATACGAAAATAATTTTATTCCAGAAAAAAAATTCCAATCAAAAAGTTAAAACACCAATTTTAACTTTAAACCCATAATTAACTGAAAAATTAATACCAAATCCTCCTCTATATCACTTAAAATCACTCGAATGATCCTCGTTTAAACTCACATTTGGCGTATTAATACAATAAACAATTCAAATTAATGCGATTTAACCTTAATCTGCGTAAACATTACAAACCGGTTTCAAGTTGCACATATCTGATTAAAAATGCAATTGACAAAATTTCATAAAATATACCCCTTTTTCATCTCCCCCAAACCCCATTGAACCCATTTCTCAACCCAAGGTTGGTCAGTTAATCATTTCGAAATATCATTTTGAGAGGAAAGGGGGGAGAGAACAGTAATTCGATGAGAACGAAGCGAGACCCGTCCTTGTATTTGCCAATGCACTGGCTGTATTCAATTTCACAGCCCATCTAGTTGGCATCATGGGAAAGGACTAAGATGGGTACTACAGTAGCACAACCCCTTGGAAATTCCTCGAGGATTGTTCAGATTAATGGCGTGGAATAAGTGTGAATGATTTGGAAATGTAGTTGTGTTGGCCGCAGATGTGTTTGCCAAGGCAGATCATTCTCCTCTCATCTTTTTAATACTGCCTGATACCATTGCACTGAGTTGAGGTAGGAGTGAGGCTCACTACCCCACCCCTTCCTCTAGTGTGGTTCCCTTTTGCAGCCATCCTTTTACTTGGTTCTAACTTGTGTTTCAATTAGCCAGTGAGAGAAAGAAAGTTGGCTCTACACTACTTTTAATCCTAGAGAATGAAGTGTGGAGATTAAGGCAAGCCTGGTTTGCTCTTAATTCCAATATTGATGGAATGAAATTGTCAATAGCAACTTCTTGAACCGCTGTTTGATTATAGTGCACAAGTGACACGACTGAGTTAATTATGATGGTTGAGCTAAGGTTTTGTTGATGGGTGTCAGGTATAAATACATGTAGGTTGTTGCTTGTGGTTAATGCGATTTAATTATTGTTTTTGCTATTTGTAAAAATAATTAAAGCAAAATAAAAATTTAATTTAAAATTTAATTATTAAGTAATCAACTTACATAAAAGTTTAAGATAAAAGATTAGACATTTTTTTGGATGTCTATGTGAGATAAGATTATTATGGTAATTCAAATTTTAGGATTAAAGTATATGTGAATATCTTAATTTTGAGGTATTTAAATTTCAGGTAAATTAAACTAGTGTTTGTAAGAGTTAAAAAAAATTGTTTAGTTTTTGTTGATGTTTTTCAATTGAGAAAAAAAACAAGGAAGTGATTGAATTAGTTGACCTTAAAATTAATAAAAGTTTATTTTTTTATTTCTAGATAAAGGGAACTTTTCCATGCCATATTCTTCCATCCCCACAGACAATGGAGTGCCCCAGGTTAGTACATGAATTGTATTTGTTTATTTATTTTTTTAGTTTACTCTCGGATGAGTTTAAATTGGGTGAGATATTGATGAAATGTTATGTAACAAGGTGTGATATCAAAGATGATGAAGAATAAGTGATGGTTTGAGTGGAAATGCAATTTTGGGTTGTGTAGGAAAAAGGAAACCCATTCCACCTGCAAAGGTGAAATTGTTCCATCTATTCGGCTGCACAATCAAGGACCTGATCGGTTAATTACACTTTTTCTCTGGTCCACCATTAGAAGAGGAGGGTTCTTTTTGCCTGTTTAATGACTTGCAGCTGGATATTTGCGATCAGTGTAAATCCAAACTAGGTGGTTTGCTTTCTTTTACCTACTTTTCTGTGCATTTGTTAATGAGAAAGTACAAATGAAAATATATAATTAAACGTTTAATTAATTGATGTAAATGTTGATTAATATATTTACAATTTATTTGTTTTGAATTAAAAACTTGACAAGTTTTTAAAGTCAAAATAAATATTGATAAAAGTGCTATGACTTGGTTTAAATGCACAGAATATTCTTTTAAGAAAATATTTGATAAAAAAATTTTTGGTTTTAATGCGTTTTATGAGAAAATTATTCAAATCTCACTTGCGATTGAGATATTTGATTTCTAAAATGAGATATTGTTATCAATTATAATTAGTTTGATCCAGATAAAAATTATTTTATTGTTATTTTATATTGAAAATAATTTTTATTATTGAAATGAGAGTAAAAGTTATTGAAAAATTACAGATTTAAGTACAAATTGCATAAACACTGACATTTTTATCTAAAACACGGGTAATTATAAAAATTAAGCATTGTTTATTGTGATTACAAAGTTAAAATTCTTGTCACAAGTCTAACTTCGTTTAGCCGCCATTTTGAAAATAAAACAAAATGGAAATTTACTCCACTCATACATGCGCAGATCAATATTTTGTATACATATTCGACATATAAGCATAATTCTAGTAAAATTTGAGGAAAGTTAGAAAAAAATAGAAAATTTAAAACAAAATAATTAAAAATGACATCTCAAATTTTACTGGTTTAAGGATTTGAGATAGAATTGAAACTTAGATCTTCATTTATAATATAAAATTTGCATTTTAATATTTGATTATTTACTAAGAAATATTAACAAATTGTATTAATTCCCAAAAATTGTGAAAAGTTGAGCAAACTTAACTTTCACGATACTATTTACATATATAATAACTATAAATAATCTAAGCACATGTTAGAAAGAGTGAAATTGTTTTAGTTAACAAAATATCCGTATTAAAAACGAGACTTTTTCTACTCATAACATTTGAAAATGAAGTTCATAAAAAGAAGTTAGTAGTTTTGGCCCTTAACTCTTTGAAATGTATTTTTTTCGTCTCTCTTTTCCTCCCTTCTGATCTCTAATTAGAGAATTAATTTTTGAGAATGAATTACTTTAAAACGTTGAGATCTAACGACCATGCTGTTCATAATCAGTGGTTCATGGAAAAGGATTTTAATATTAAAATGAAGGGGTTCTTTTCTTACTTTTCTCGGAGCATTTAATGTGAGACTGGGCCCTGGTCTTGCAAATGGAGTTAATTACTCAATATGCAATTCGTGAGCGAGGCTTAAGAAATGAACAACTTTATTAGTGTGGCGGAGGAGGCAGCCCGTTCGAATCAAGTGCACAATTCTCGAGTTTATTTTTCCCAAATATCGTATTAAATATTCAAGAAAATAAAAAAACTAGAAGAAGTTTTATGGCCGTTTTTCTCTAATTACTTTGTGTAATCTGCTTTTAAAATAAAGCAGTTACTTGGAAATTGCTTCATTTTGTAATTGAAAAAAATTTATTTGTTTATTTTTTAAATTTTAAATTTTTTTTATTTTTATTTATAAAAAATAAATATTTATTTTTTTTTATTTTGATAGGAAAAGGGTAATTTTGATACGTATTATGTAAACAAACTGGGTTGTATGAATTAGATTTACATCGAAGTTAGATTAGAATTGGGCCAAAAAAGTCTTAGATGTAGAATGAATTAGCAACAGGTTTTTCCATGTTGAATTAATTTCAAACTTGTACTTGCACTTTGCACTTGGTGGTGATTAGTCATTTGGAAATTTCAATTATCACTTGAATTATCAACTAGAAACTCTTATTGGAACACATAGATATATATGAAAATGAAATATTAAATATATAAATTAACATTTGAGTCATGCTTTTTTTCATCAATAAAATAATCTTTTTCTATTTACTAAAGATTAGTAAGCACGAACTAGAATTCAATTCAAGTTGTTAACCGACTTTGAATACGTTTACATCCGAGTTAGGAATTACAACGGAAACATATGTACAGGAATTTTTTTCAACCGATTTGGCCTAAAATTGCTCCGTAGTTGCCTAAAGGTTGGTTTTGTTGAAATAAAGAAATAGTGATGGAAAGTTTGTTCCCTTTATTTCGTAGATGATGAATACATTGCACTAATTTGATTCTAGATTATGTAATGTACCAGTTCATGATAATATTTCATTGTGATGATGGATTAAGTTTCCTTTTAGATTAAATATAATATAATTTTTGCTCCATTTTAATTTTCTTAAGATTTTGAGATTGCTCCATCAATAATCAAAGTGGCTGATTGTAACCAAAAATCTACCCACAGGTGGCAATAACAATGTAAACAAAAATTTGCAGATTGTGAAAATATTTTACAAGTTTTATTTCCAAAAAATGGGAATAATTTATAAGCCTATAAAATTATATCACCTGTAAATCTTTCATGTGCCAGCAAAATTTTTGTACTGCCAAACCTGTTTTAGAACATTTATAGAAAAATTGAAATAATTGGTTAATTATCTAGAAGTTTAATTCAATAGATCTATTGCATAAGATAAACAAAAATTAGTATGAATTGCACTAAACATTGAATTAGCAATTTTAAAAAGGAAATTGATTGTACAATTCTAAGCTTATTACAACATAACATTGCTGTTATTCAAAGTTCTACCTACTAATTACAGTATTCAAAATGAATATTTAAGACGGAATATCCTTATTTACAGGAATCTGATAGATCTTATTGTTAGATTACACATTTGAGGCGTTACTATTATTGCACTTATTCAAATAACATAAAATGCATTGAATATAGTAAAGCAAAATTTAATTTGCATAAAATAACTTAAAAATAAGTCAGATATGCAAAATAAGTCACTTGCTATTGTTAAAACATGATAAAAGGGGGAAAAATACATTAGTTTTGCTAGGATAGTACTGAAGTTGTTATACAACTTTGATGAGCAATAAGCACACGTAATATCAATGGATTATTCACTTATTGATGCAATATTATATCATTTGCAGCCATACAGCACGAGCAGCAGCAACAATTTTCAACCATCGTCAGGAGATCCTCTGTCACCGGGTTCGCCATATTATCCCTTTAGTAATGGAACACAGAGAAGGACTTTCCCACAAGGTCAGTTGTTGGTAATTGAATATGACGCATTTTCAGTCGTCAAGTGATGGTACACGAATGCGCAATTGAATTAACTGTTTGCTTTGATGCGAATCGATTTGTAATTTATATTTTTATAGCAGGTTTTTTTTTTGCTTGTGTTAGAGCAAATACATGAGATTGCAAACGGGTTTGTACGAGTGGGGTAATGGAAGGGGGATGTTAAATTTGGAATTTAGTAAATTTTTGAAGCGTGAGTTTTGATGTTTAGGAGCTTTAGCAATTATTTGGAAAGGCGAAGGCATTAGCAATGTTGATAAGTTGTAAGTTCATTATCAACAGATGAGCTGCTGTCACAAGTAATGACGAACATTGAATGAGATAAAAGCCAGAGCAGCGTGCTGTTCGCTCGATTCACAAATTGGACAATCAATCAAATCGTAAGGTAGATTACTCATGAGGTAATCACTCGTACCCCTTTAGGGTGTACGTTTAGGTACATTAATTTATGCGTGGTTTTTTTTATGTATAATTTTTTTAAGTCTATTTTTGGTCTATTGAAAATAGTGAATTTTATTAGTACTTGACAAGCTGCACAGGTTAAAATTTGTATAAACGTTATTCTTTATTTTTAAAAATTATAATATAACTTATGCGTGGGTTTAATGTATATGTGAGTATATTGTATATTGTATTTGGCATTTTGGTACGGTAGATTGTCTTTAAGCTAAATTTTGGAAAAAAGTTAATTTATTTTCTTTATTTTGAAAGGTAAATGGAACTTGATTTGTTTGTTTTATTTTTTTTATTATTTATAAGAATTTTTACTTTAAAAATGAAAAAAATAATGTTACTTTAGTCAAATATTGAGTTGAAATATAAAGTAGCTGTATTCTCAAACTCTGGTTTTAGTCTTTTTAGCTGTTTTCGTTTTAGCGATGTGACATCACCACTTTTAAAAGTTTGTTTTAAATGGCTAAAACGACTAAAACTTAATAGGACTCCGACTGTCCGTTTCAGTTTATTTGAGCCATTTGTATAATTAGAACAAGCAAAGGTTTGTTGTAATAGTAGCAAATAATAAGCCAACATTATACAAGCGACAGATTCTACTGCTTTAGTTAGTAAGTAACAACATGCTTAAGTAATAATATACGTTTCATTATTTCGTTTTATCAAAAATTAGAATGAATTTAAAACGAATGGAAACTGGGGAAATGTAAACTGGCATGTTTTAACACTCCAAATTTAGGTTAAATCGGTTTAAACGACGCAAAACTAAAATGATTAACGTGATTTTGAGAATGTAGCTAGTGCTTTTAAATAAGAAACTGGAACTTAAGATGCGAAGTACTTACACACGACTAATCGTTTTAACTGCTATTTTTAGTTATTTTTTTAAAATATTTATTATAAATACAAAATATATAAAAATAAAAAAAGTTCTATAATTATCATTTATATCAAACGCAACCATTGAAAGTGATGACGAATTTTCCCACAAGTATGTTTCATATAGCAACTACCTAATTACAGAATTAAATACACGTAATTACCTAAACACTTTTTTCAAAAAATTCTCATCAATCCAACCATGAAGTGTTAACCCTCCAAAAATTATCATTATTTTTTTAAAATTTAAAAATCCAAATTTGTTTTTAAACACCCATAATATAAAATAAATATTTTATAAAAAAAAAATATAAAAATTCTGATACGAGGGAAAGAAAAATCTTGACAAGTAGGAAATTTGAGACCCTCAAAGTGAGTGTGAACCCTGTAAACGAGGTGAATAAATCTGAAAATTGATGGACAGTTGGGTGATTACAAGGCTTGACAAGTTGATATCAGTTGTGTTTGGTCTATTGATTTCTCTACTGGTGCAGTATTTATTCCGAAAATAACTGCTCCCTTCACATTACTCGAACATTATTGTATACGTTGGCCTTTTTTAAAACATACTGCCCTCTCGATTTTGACTGCACTAAATATTTGTGAGTTTCAATTTATCAAGCGAGTATTTCATGAAAGAGCTGGCGTGACACATTCTTCGAGTAAAGTGTGTGTTGCGGGGGAGTTGTTCTATCAATTTTCATCTCCCCCAACTGTGTTATTTCTTGTTGTACTGGCACTCGACCAAATAGTTTAGCAGGCAGGAAATGAATGTACTTGGCTTTTATAAGGTGTTTTCAATTATTTCTTTATAAGAGATGATAAAAAGTATTCTGTCATGGTAAATTGTCTCCATGTGCAAGCGAGCTCGAATTAGAGCTTGGATTCGGGCCAACTTGATTGAATCTTCAACTGGCCCTTTCTTCTTTCGAACCAGTTCAGCAGATTAAATGCAGAGGGAATGTCTTTGTTTCTATTTTTTTTTATAATTTTTATTTTTAATTTTTATTTTTAATTTTTTTTTCACGCTTTAAGACGTGTGATAAGAATGTTGGAATGGTTTCTAGGGTAAAGTGGATGTAACTATTTAATTATTGTTATTATTATGATTTTTTTATTCTGAGCTAGACATTTGTATGAAATTTTAAAGAGAGGTTGTTAAAAGGATTATATGGGGGTATAAATTAAGAAGTGCATTTTTCAATATTAATGCTATGAATTTATAATATGTGTACTAGCATCTGGCTTTGGTTTTGACCCTCATTCTCCCATTCTCCACTTGTTCAAAAATTAAATTAATAAATCAAAAAATTTTTTTTTGGGTATGTTGTAAAAATAATATATGTAATAACAAAATTTATAAAATTAAAGTAAATTTTACAATTAATTTTTGTGATATTATTAGTAAAATAAAGCGGGATTTAAAGGATTGTCTGGTTTTATATAAATGGAATATTAAAATTCAACTTGTTCTGTGAAGAAAATCCGGTCTCGTACAGTAAGAAATTCCAAAAAGTATATAGGGACTTCTTGAAAGACCTTGGGGACCTAAGGGGTCTGCGGACCACCGTTTGAGAAACGCTGATGTATGATATACAATAGAACGTCGATTATTAGGACTAATTGGGAGAAATGTGTTAATAAAACTGATTTATTCGCATAATCATTCATTAGAAGTTTATGTAGATATATGTTTACGAGTTTTCATATTTTATTGAAATATTTAATGAATGTGCTCAGAACATTCAGCACTCGAATGTTCAGCACAACTGCAAGTGGAATCGGGAAACAAGTCGAGATAAGTGTATTGGCGCTCGGAGCATCTACAATCACCGCTGCTCGGATAACCGGTCGTTCACTTAACTGACATTCCGATAATCGACGTTCTACTTTTGGTTAATAAAATTCACAAATGCAGTAAATTATTTACACTGATTGATTGTCCTTTTACTTAAGAAAAGTCGAATTAAGCAGGTTTTTTTTATATATTCAAGTCCAACTATTTATTTTTGTAATTGCAGAAAAATCACAGACAAATGTGCTATTTACTGTCCACATGGCTCCCCTAGAAGGAACTTAGTTTAAAAGTAGAGAAAAAAAATTAATTGATTTAATGTTTGTTTGGAATTGGAAATAAACAAAAGGAGTTGGTTGGCTCTCTTGTCCGTAATGGCTGGACACAGATTGATGAATTTATTATAATTGTTTTAATTGGGTCTGGCTGGACTTGGCAGTTACAATAGCAATAAAAAGGGATTTAGAGATAATTGCGAATCCATAGCTAAGGGAAAAATGTACATTTGAGTTGAAAGGCAAGTGTCCTTAATGAGGCAAAATAGAAATGCATTTGAGTGGGCTGTCGTAGAGCAATATGCAAATGCTCGTTACGCGATGTGTCCATTAAATGATCTTAAATACTTTGAAGCAATATTGGGCGAGCAGCCATGTAATTAAATTGATTCGCCCAATGATCCATTATGTCTTTTCGAGACGCCAGGGGACCCCCTCTAATCTCTTTATTCAAATTTTATTCCTGATTTAATTTTTTTCTATAATTATGTATTTATTTATTTTATTTATTAAACAAATTCTAATTATATGTTTGTTTTTATTTTCCAGGTGCCTCAAACAAAAGGAAGAGAGACGTAAGTTATTAATAAAATTAATTAATTAAATAAATAAATAAGTAATATAATTTTTTTAATGAAATTTTTCTAGATGGAATCGGAAAACGTGGACATGCCTTGGGTGAGTTTTTAGTATTTTGAACATATTTCTCTTTTGTTTTTAATATTCTGGTCATAAAAGGAGGAAAGGGTTGGGAATAAAAAAATTTGGAAATTTGGAAGTCGCAAAATGTCTGAAAAGTAGGCGGGCGAAATGGAAGAGATGTCTCAGCACGTGTGAAGGCACGTGCTAGCAACCGTAGCCTGGTATTATTGGCACGTGCTGATGACTCCTCCTCAGTGGAGTAGAAGCAGCACAGGCAGCATCAACAGCAGCAGCAGCTAACTTTGTGTGTGGATGTGTGTGGTGTCTTGGTCCATTCACCATCTGTCGCCATCCAAAGCCATTACCCTGCGTCTCATTGCTGCAAGTGCGCGGATTCTACCGCTCATAGGCTGCCCATTGTGAGACTAGTGAAACTGTTGCATGACGGTTCCATCATCATTTCGAATTTAATGTTTTAATTTGAAGTTGAGCCGAATGCAATAACGTTGGGCCAGAAAGACGAGGAATTGAAAGTGTATTGCTTTTCCTTTACCCATTACTTTCCATTTGCCTTTATTAGCGAATAAAGCGAACAAGAAGAAGCGGCCGAGAAATGATTTTTATTTTTTTATTTTTTATTTTTTACATTTATGGTCGAATTTTTTTTCCGTTAAGTTGGAGAAAAGTTGGTCTGGTCTAAATTAAAGATAGTTGATTATTTATTTTTTTTTTTAAAAAAGAAAATTGTAAATAATAGACTTAATGTCTACAGGTATTTTATTTATGAACCTGAATTTGTTAAAATTTTAAATACCATAACTATATTTGTCGTGGCTTCAGGGATGGTTTTATAGTATTATTTCAGAAATTGTGAAAAGGATGGGTCGTAAAGATTTATGTGTAAGTGAAATTATTCTTTTTATGCATAATTTACAGATAAAAAAAAAAGAAAAAGCTATTGAAATCTATTTTTAAATTTTATGAGTGAGACCAAAATTTTTAGAAAATATTTTTATATTTGAAATAATTTTATTTGTAATTTTAGATTATTTTTCAATTAATTTTTTTTACTACTAACTATTTTTTCTGCAAAGGTTAAATAGCTTGAGCTAAAAATGCTAGGAATGTTGTTTAAAGTGTTCTTTTAAAAGCTAATTTGTTTTCATTGTTTTTTTTTTATTTTTATTTTTAAATTTACTTATATTTATATATATATTTTATTATTTTTGGATTGCTAAGAAATAGTAAGCGAAGATGGGGGGTGGAGTAAGATATCGGTAAGAAATGCCAAAACATTGAATTTGGAAAACCGTTTTTCGTTCCATATTGTTTTGGCATGGTTATATAAAAGATGGATGTACGCGCACATGTTTAGGAGGGTGATGGTAGTAGGTGTTTAAAAAAAAAGTAAAAAAAAATGTGGAGAAAACTTAATAAAAGAAAAATTTATTTACTAGCACATGGGAATGTTTGGGTGTTATTTTTGTAAGAATGCGAGGCAGATTGACCTTCCAGCTGATACTACTCGGCGAAATATGGAATCCTTAATTCCACATTGCACCGAGTGTTTGCCTATTGGTTTACCCTTAATTAAAATAGATAAATCACAGCTCACCGCACAAAACATTAGTCGCATTAACTGTCAATTAAATTGCAATTTTGCCGCTTCTAATAAGAGATAATGGAATGGAATTTTTAACAAAATTGGCTCCAACTAAACTTTTCTACGCACTTTGTTACTAATTTTCTCAATGAATTGATTAACTTCCTTTTACAGAAAAATAAAAAATGCAATCAACTTGATTGTGTTGTATAACTTTGACGTTTTTTACGATAAAGGGAAGTGATAAGATGAATTGTAACTGTTACAGGGAGGGATAGGTAGAATAGAATTTTTTTTAAATATTTAAGTATCTTTTATGGCGAATTTTGAGCTGTAAAGTTGTTGAGGAAGAGCAGGTGGTCGTGGACAAAGTGCAAAAGATGCGTGGAAATTTTTTTTTGATTATTTATATATTTTTTAAGTGTTTGGAATTCATAAGTCAGAGCTATTAAGATTTGGTTCGTTGTCACAGTTAATTTTTTTCTTCGATTTATTGATAAATTTTAATCAACTTGTTGTAGGCTATACATTAAAAGGTTGATGTCCTCATCCTTTCTAGGACTCAACGGCCATTTTTAATATTTATTTAATTTTTTTTTAAAAATTCTATGATTTTTAATATGTTTCTTGGGTTTTTAACTCACAGAATCAACAAATAATATAAAATGTAAAACTTTTTAATTTAAAAATTAAAAAAAAAAAATTGGGGTTGTTTTATTTCCTGAAACTTGTTGATCATTTTCCCCGATGGTCACAGTGAACTCGCCCTTTTGTAGGAATTAAAGCTTTGTAAAACTCTTAGTTGAGAGAAAATGATGACAACCGCCCCTCGATGGATGCAGTAAATGGAACCGACCACTTGTAACTGGAGTTAGGCCAGTCACTCCTCTCTGGCGAAGCACCTTGATTTTGTATGTTGTAGTGACTTGTTGATCGGGTTATAGTGGCCAAATGTGCTCATGATCGAGCCAAATTATCCTAGTGAAAAATCCTATACGTCGAGCGGAGTAAACTTAGGCACTGAGAGTGAGTGTGAAAAGTATAAAGTGCTCACCTCAACACACGAGATCAACAACTATGGCAGTAGCGCACAAAACTACGAGTTTCAAACTTTTCAGGTAAGGTAAAAGGGGCTTTTTCAAACTGGGTTTTTGACTTTTTTATATATATGTATGAGAAAGAGGAGTGGTGGAGAGGAGCAGTGATAGCAGTGCAAGCCGTGGTGGATCGGCACTGATTAACTGGAGAGTGTGTTGTGGAGAATGTTTTATCAGAAAAGTCCACAGAGACAGGTGGAAGTACAACTGATGTGCAGATGATACAATATGAAGGGGTGCACAGCTGAATGCAACTGTATTATGTGGGAGTCTATATAGTCCTATTGGTACACCAGGTGTTTAGGATGAGATGTCATTTGGTGAAGGAGATTTCTGGCTACCGATTGGAATATGTTGAGAATCGTTGCAACAGGTTGGTTTTCTGCTGGGCCAATTCATTTAGTCTTGGGTTTCTTTTATTATTTTTTTATTTTTCTTCTTATTATTATTATGGATTTTTTTTGTTTAAAATGTAATAAAATAAAAAGAAAAATTGTACAAATAATTTTCAATTAAAATTATTTTTATTTAAAAAATAAATTTGATAATTGAATTAGTTTTTAATTATTTAAATTTTTTCAAATTATATATTTATTTTTTTTAAGTGTATATTTTTGGATAATGATTTAATAATGATAAAAAATGGCAGTAGTTGAATTTGGAGATAATTGTAGATTGGTTAGTATTCTAGAATGGCTTTGATGAGGTTAGCGTAGGTCTACCCACCACCTGTTGGAACCAACCAAACTCTAAAGTAGGGGAAGGAATTTTGCTGCTGGAAATTTTTCGTGGAAATTTAACTTTATTAATTTAGTTGCATTTAATGGCTAGAATTAGAAATTATAAAAAAAATCTATATATTTTTATTTTATTTTGTTTCCAATAAATACTCTTTAGGGAGAAAGTAGGTTAAGGTAAGGGAATAAAGTTAAGAAAAGGAGGAGAAATTGGTTTTTGATGGTTATATGATATTAGGAATAGTGAAAATAAAAATTTTATTGGCTCTTGTGGAAAATATTAAAAAAAATGATGATAAGAAGTGAATTGAGAAGTGAAAGTACTTAGTGGCTTTGCACGAAAATGTCGTATGGTTGTAAATAATCTGTCAGGTAGCAATGGGACTTTTGCCAAGTCTGACGAGTTGAGTATGTCGTGGCGAGATCACTTTTCCTCGGATGGGAAATAAATTCCATCGACTTGGGGGTAGCTGATGAAAAATGGGTTCGTGTAGAATGACAGTTTCGTAACACATCCAATTCAGATAGTGTGCTAGCTTAGGGAAAGTGAGTTTACACTCGCACAACCACTGTTTGAATGGGCAAAAAGTTAAAAAAAGTAAGAGAAGAAATTTAATTTTTTTCTTGCAACATCCTCCCGCATTTGTTGATATATTCGACTGGTGGGGGATAAATAGATGCGATTTGCATTTTTAATTGATAGAGGTAGGTGGAATTTACTATAGGTCTGTTAGCTTGCCCTAATTTATTGGGTGGTTTGAGCTGACTTTGCCTCTGATGAGTTGGATTTTTATTTTTTGGATTTTTTTTTTGTTTGAATTAAAGTTTTTAAAATTTTTGAAGAAATTGTGTGTGTATTCTGTGAAGCAAAAAGCAAATTAATTAGTGGAGACAGTGTTAAAAGACAGATTGCTAATCGCTCTCCCCTCAATTAATCATCATGTGTATAATGCTTTGCAACAGCTGGGGAGGGCATTTAGGAGAGATGTTTAAGTTAGAAATGTACACAGTTTAAGTGGTGCAAATTCAGATTGACAAGCTTTCCAAGATTTTAGTTTGAATAATGTGAATTATATGCAAAATTAGTGCATTACTTTAATAAAGAGTGGAGGATTTTTTCATTTTTTTACTCATTTTATATTTACAACTTGTGATTACTGTTGTAAAGAGAAAATGGAGTGTATAATTTAGTTTAAGTGAAATTAAGTTTGTTGTTTATTTTATTAAATTGTCTGATTTTATTTCGATTTTAAAGCTTAATGTAGGAGTCTTTACGATTTGTCACAGTCGTTTTGCGATTCGATTCGCTTGACAGGAGTAGAACTAGATGACTGATTAGCAAATTAAAATAACAGTTTACTATATTAAAAGTACATTTAGTTGGGTTTAGAGCTGCATATTAAATAGAATTAAAAATATAAATTTTACGCTAAATTTAATCATCTAATAAGAGGTCTAAACTTCTCACAAGTTGAATAAGAACATTTTTCTTTGGCACTTGGTGGCCATTTTCAGTTTGTTATTACAAAGTTTTCGACGCATGCGCAAATAACTATTTTTAACGTTTGTTTAAAACTTTTACGATTCGCGTTTGAGTAAAAACAAAAAGAAATATTGAATATTAAATACAAAAATGTAGAATTAATTATTTTCGGCCATGTTTTCTTATTTAAATAAAAATTAATGTAAAGTTTGTGAAATATTCCACGATGAATCTTAGGATTCCAACCCCTACTCCCTTGAAGGGTGTTGTAGTTTGGTCCAAAGTGAATCTCCTCCTTTTTTCTATTCCCCTTCATTCTACTCCTCCCCTGTGAACTTCTACTTTACCCCTCCATTTCCACTGCTTGTAATGGAGGAGTAAAGTGTAGAAAGTATCTGGTCTGACCATGGGAGGAAAAAGAAGATTCAAGCCTTGCTGATATTACCACCACCCATCACCATCACCATCAACATCACGTGTTTTTACTTAACCGAATAATTTTTTTTGTTTAAAAAAAAAATCTAACTGCATGGAAAGGGTGATGCGAGATGCTGACGTCAACTTCCCCACGTATTTTGAGGTAGGGCAAAGCCCTTAAACTTGTTTGTAATTTGACCGCAATTGTTTGTTACTTGAATTTTGGGTTTTAAATTTTTTAAAAAATATTTTTTGGTTATAATATTTATAATATTGATGAGAATAGTAAAATAATTATTTATTTATTTATTTACTTATTTTTTTTTGTTATTTTATTTTTTGTTATTATTTTTTAAATATTTATTCAATGCTTTTGAATGTATCTCTTTGCACTTTTCTCTCGTTTGACCTTTGGTACCTGGTGGCAAAAATTTCAGTGCCAGCTGATTGGGCCACTACCTAACACCTGCCACTCACCAGCTGCTCTGCCACTATATGGTGATTAATGGTCAAGGGACCATGCAGACTATACCATTTAGTAAATGGAGGGAGAGAGAGGAGACAAACTTAAGTTGCAAACTTTTATGTTGGAGCGCCATTACACAGCAATATTGTGATGGACACGTTTTAGTGAACACAAAAAATATATATATTTTTTTGTTTATTTCAAAAAAAATATGTCGGTTTCAGATTATTTAGTCTAATTCTCGGATTAAAATATTTAAGTGGCTTAACCCTTTTGATGACATGTATTGTTTTTAAAATTATATATATTTTTTGTCAAGTTAGAGCAGCTGCTTTGAGGTGCTTTAGGCCAGGCTGCAAGGGGAGATCCGCATAGACAAGCGTCTAGACTTGCCGACAGGTGCTCGATGGAAAGAGTTTTTTTCTTTACGGGTTTTAAGAGATGTTGGGAGATTTGACATTTTACAAAAGGGGGAATAAGTTGAAAAATTTTCACTCGGGATTTTTCAACTTTAAAAATGAATTGTATAGTTTATTTGAAGAATGTTAGTGAGGGATTATTTCTTGTTGATGGCGAGGTTTAAGCGAATAGAGAGAGAGCGTTTTAATGGTTTTAAAGCATGATTTTATTCTTAAGACGAGCAACGAGCTGAGTAAAAGGAAAAGAGAGAACGAGAAAACGAGATAGCGACCTTCGTCCATGACAAATGAGAACAATAAACAGCGTGGTGTGAACAACAGTAATTAAAGCATGTGCAAATCTCATTTTACTGGTCATTTGGAACTTTCCCCCGAAAATAATGCGTATGCCAAATGAGTGTGTACTGCTGCTATTATATTGTTGAGATAGTGATCCCAGGATTATGTTAATGACACTTAATGGTCTATTGTTTCTACTACACTTCATTGGGAACCTGCAATCAGGAGAAAGAGTCAGTTGAGTTGTCTTTTAACACTCCCAACGGGACTTGACACCACCACCACTAAATGGTCAGTCTTGCCTGGCCCCCTCTGCTGGCCCGAGCCCATTTTCACACTGGCTCCGGATACATCATACTGCTGTGTGATAATGTGCCATCACTTGTGTCTGTTGGCGTCTTAAATGTAAACCGCAGTCGAAACTGCGGTGCACTGTAATTGCTGCGTTTGTAATGAAAAATAATAGATGGTGGGGAGGGGTTGGGGGAGAGGGGGCAAGTGGGTTAAAAATTTTGCCCACGTTTGGGTACTGGTGGATAGTTAAAGGGGTCAAACTAAGTTTGGGTTTGAATCTGAAACAAGTTGGAAAATGTAAAAATCGCGCTGTTTTTGATAAATAGTCGAACGCTGTCATCACTGTCACCGAGGGTTTGTAATAAATAAGATGCGAAATGAGCTTCATTTGTAACAGATGCATTTAGATGGAGTAATTTCTGCCTTGCTTCCTCTCTAAGCTTAATGTAATTAATACAAATGACAGAAAATCCATTAGCACGGGACGGAGAGAGAGAGGATATGGAGGTGGTGTGGTGGTCGCGTCGATGGGAGTGAGCAAGTATGGGTGTGGGGGGGCGGGAGGTATTATTTGTTTCATTTATATTCAGTCATTACTTAATGGCTATAAAATTTCGTACGGGAGTAGGAGATCATTTGGTTGAACTGCAAACTGATTAGAAAGTTAATTGGTCATTAGGCTCTCATTCGAGACTCGTTTCGAATTAAGAGTTAGTGAGAGAGAAAATAAATGGATTTAGATGAATTGGTCAGAATTTGTTGTTATTGTTTATCTAGGGGAAAAAATTGTTTGGGTTTTGTAGTTTTTAATCTCCGATGGGCATGAAATTGATTTGGTTCAAGCAGGTGATGTTCAAGGATTGAGGTGACATCTGGTTAGGGTGTGGTGGATGTGAAGGTATTCAGGATAATAGATTTTATTTTATAGATACAAATTTTTTTTGTGTTTAGTATCCAGCTAAATATTTTAGATTTGTCATTCGTAATTGATGTTTTGAAGCAAACATTAAGACCTTAGGGAGGAAAGAGATTAACAGCAAAGTCAGCAGCTAAGGTCATTGATGACAAACACAAGGTTATTTACGCATAAAATTGAGCCTAAAGTCGAAAGATATTTAATATTTAATATTTAAAAATGAAAAAAGGGGAGAATATTTTTTTTTATTAATCGAATTTGCATATGGATTGGTTGAGGGTGAGGAATGCGATTAAAAATGATAAAAATACGAGTGAAATTTTTTTTGTGTCTCTTTAATATTCTCTCATCTTTTTTCCCTCCATATTTCGTGTCTCCGCACTACCATTACAAGCTGCTATTTGCATGAGGTGAAGGAGGATTTTTATATGCATGGGAATTTTAATTGAATGATTTTTTGGCGTAGGAGGATTAACTGGCAAGATTTTGTTCCTAACGAGTTTTTGCTGACATATTGTCTCTGTTCGGTGCATCATTCTCTCTTTTTGGCCTAATGAGGTCATTAAAAATTTGGGCAAAAGTACAAACGATCTTTTCCCACACCTGCAACATTAACTAATGTGCGGAGAGTTCGACTAGATTGTCTTTATCATTTTAATTTTTATATTTTTTTTATTTTTAAATTTAAAAAATTTAAAATATTTAAAATAAAAAACAAAAACATTTTAAAAATAAAAATTCTTTGAGATATTTAGTTAAGGAAATGGCTGTTTAGTCCTAAATAGAATGAAAGACTAGTTCTAAATTTATCTTTGTTTATTTGTTAAATGAGTCAGATGGAAATCAAAGAAACAAGCTTTATGTTTGCAAGCACTTTTCGGATTTGAACCAGCTTGAACCTGAATTAACTTCAAAAAAATCACATTCAAGTTGTAATTTTGTGGTTACAACATGAAACTTTATCATTTATTCATTGTTTACACTTTTTACAGTCTTTACGGCCTTTACGGTCGGAACAAAAGGTCGAGTAAGTGTGTTGAAATGGGGAAAAGAGGGTCTTTGGTTTCGTTGTAACCAAAGAAAACCTTTAAGATTTTGTTTTGAAACAAATGTGACAAGGTATATTTATCTGAGGACTAAAAGCATTAAAAGTATTTAGTTGTTGTTGTTGGTTTCTGGCTCATATCAGATCAGATGGGTAAGAGCCACCAGAAAAAGGAAAGAAAAGAGAGATGTGAATGGTTTGTTGTTATTTTTATGCACCAATGGAGTTGGCGTATATGGGAAATGAACACCTTTGCCTGCAGCTGAGAATCCACCTGGATAGCAGCAGCAGGCGTAGAAAGATGGAACAAGTGGCTTGACAACATCGATCAGCACCAGCCGACCAGAAGGCCTGCTGCCACCCGTTCATCTAGCACTACCACAGCACCAGCAGTTGCAATGTTCTTTTCCCCACGAGTCAGATACCAGGTGGATCATTTCTCCCGAGCTTCCTGCTCCTATGTAGATGTTAGTAGTTGCATGGGCAACGGCATTTTACCACTTGCTGGTTTCCTCTTTGACTCAACGTTTGCCTTTATGGATAAAAGCCTGTGTTACAAGGGGGAGCTCGTGTGGTAAGAGCCAAGTTTTTCAAGTTAATTTTATTTTTTTTCCTAAGAAATATAAAAAAAATTATTTGGAAATATAAAAATAATTATTATTATTTTTATTTGTTATTAATTTAAATTGAAATTTGTTAATGAAATTGGGCAATTAGGTTTTATAAGATGGCGTAAATTGGAGTGAAATAATGTACATGGAAAAGTGTTTATATTGATTACTTAGTCTTGTGTAAAATCACTTTTATTGGACGGGCCTCCCTTTGTTCCTAATTGGTGGAATGGCGCGTTTCTTGGGTAATAGATAAGCCATCAGCAAATGAATATCACATTATTGTGAAAGTGAGGCCCCGCCATGTAAATTCATGGCCAATGACTTAATCCAATTACGGCCTCCCTTTGCCCATCCCTTGTGTGATGCATTCATTTTGGGTGTTGCACTCTGTATGGCGTTTACCAAACACTAATCGTGATATATGAAATTGTACAATTACACTAGTCATTATAAATCAGTCATAATGAGGGGTTTAAGTATCCAAATTGGTTGGGTGGGGAGGTGACCGGTTATATGTGCCTCCTTAGAGTAATCAATTTTGCCTCGTTAGTTGATTGAATTTATTTTCCCTTTATGTCTTGGGCTGTTGGGGTAATGGGGCATGAGTAATATGACTTGCACTACATGAATGCACATTTGCCGCTCTTAGTATATCAAAAGATGTACACACTTTAGTTTACCTATTTTACTGGATAATGCTTGGCTTGCTAATAACAGGGAGGGAGGGAGGAGTTCGGAATTGTGTTAATTGGTTGAGGTCGTGTGAAATGAGCTATAGATTGAACGAGTTTGAAAATATAAACCTCCTTTTTAAAGCGAAAGCCAATTGTTTAATCGCTTTGTTTTCGAAATTTCACTTTAGTTTTTTTTAAGTTTATTTTTACAAATTTATAAATACAGTCGAACTTCCCTAAGTAGAATCACTATAGTTCACGAAAAAAAATTCGAAATATAGAAAATTTGAGTTACAGAAATAATTACAAAATGAGTAAAATAACGTTTTCATATGGATTTATTGACAGTTAGATGCATATATGACTACATGAAATCAACAAACTTTATATGGATGTACGTATAAACATATATAATATACATAATATAAACAAAAAAAAAGAAAATATTTTCGAAATTTCGAAATACAGAAAAATTTCCATTGAACGTTGAAACTCGAGATTTTGCCACTGGTGCACTGTTTGGGAACCGGAAGTGTCACACCCATAGGGGGAGATTTGGTATGACCTTGGTAGGTGCACTGTTGGGTTTTTGCACTTTAAAAAATTATATGAATGTGTTTATTTCTATAAAATTTGTTTTGTTATAAATAACAATGACGTCACGTAATAGGTTTTGAAAAATAGTGATTGAAATAAAGGAAATAAAAGTATATTGTATTATTAAACAATAAATTATGATGTTGAGTTGTTTTATGTATTGAGGAAGTTAGTTTTTTGTTTGTTTTTTCTAATAAATTTTATCAAAAAGAGATTTAGTAGAAATAAAAAAAGGTATTTTTTTGTTGAGTTCGATTTGATTGTGAGAAATTAATTTAATGTGTGATGCCCAGTCAATATCTTGTTGGCACCAGTTGTTGCTAATTGCTTCTCTTCAGTTGAGTGGACACAACAAAGTCTTTTTCTTGTTTGCGAGCTGCTGAAGAGGACTGCTAATTAACTACGTGATTAATTAAAAGACTAACTAATTAATATCTGTCTTAGTACTCTGTTTCGGCGACTAATGCATTTGTAAAAGTCATGCTAATTTCTCATTTGCCTTTTTCTTCCTTATTTTTTACCTAAGATTGACACAATTGCATTTCTCCACCTTGAAAAAATGGAAAAAATGGAATATAATGAAGGATTTTATCCATGAATAATATTTGTTGAATGGAATTTCTACTTTTTATCCTTTTATTTTATTTTTTATAAGCATTATGATTAATTTTTATTTTTTTCGAATGACAGCAGGGAAGTTATAGCAATGAAATTAACTATATATTGCGTGCAGTTGCGCAGGTGGTCGAGGTAAAGGGACGAGCGTGGGCATTGGAATGACGTTGCATTGACTATACGAAAAAAAATGAAATGACCAACTAAAATGGAATCTGAATGTCTTTAATGTGGTAATTATTTAAGTAAATAGTTGCCTTTTATTTCATTTATTCCTCCTTTTTTATTTTAATTTTTATTTATTAAAAAAATAATAAATTCTTTTAATATAAAGCTAATAATTATATTCCAAGTTGAAATTGACACGTATTAATTTATATTTTTATTATTCTTTTCAATTTATTTATTTTTATATGTTTTTTCTGCTAGAAATGAATTAGCAAACGATTTCGCATGAATGGAAAAGAGAAACAAGTTGCTATTTGACCAAACATTCATCTAACCCCTTTCCTTTGTTCTATCATTAATCTTGCTCAGGTTTGGTGTGTCAGAATTTATTTTCGTGTTTCTAGTATCAATTATTAGTTCACAAAAGTTGTATATGCAAAGAGAAAGAGAGAGAGAGAGCTTGGTGTTCAAATGGATTGCCATTTGTCTTGCTAATGAGATATTGATGCAAGCACGAACAATTTGCTTTGCTGTCCTAATGCAAATGCAATGCCACCAATCCATAAGAGTTAAAAATGAAGAAATTAAACAACATGATGGACAATTTATTGTACATATACGTGCATCACGTATCGTCGTTGTTGTTGCAAATAACAAAAGGACAGGAAAAGATGGGGGGGTGCTGTTAGAAGGGTTGTAAACGTCTAGTCCTAAGACATTTTGTTGTTATTGCCACATTTTTGCCCATTTGTGGTGGGCTGTAAAAATGTTTAATCGAAGGTTATACGAGAACCTTGATCGTCCATCTCGTCTCTTAGCCTTGAATGAAATGAAATTGGAGGTGGGGCCGCAAGGACGAGGATGGTGTCATGTGACCAGATGTTTGGAAGTGAGTTAAGTATTGTTGTGGAATGGTTTTAAAAAAATTTGATTTGAATTTTTGAATATATTTTTGAATAAAATTGTAAATGTGAGTTTAGTGTTTTTTGTTGTTGTTTGAGATTGTTTAAGTATGAGCTAGATATCCTTGATGGCCTGAAGGGGTTTTAAAATGTAATTTAATTTTTAAATTGCTAAATAGAGTACACACCTGTCTAGATAAAATTGACCTGCAAGAATAAAATGGAAGTTTATTGCTCGAAGGAGAATGCGGCTTTGATGGGGTGAATTGCAAATGGTGGTCGAAGGGTCAGTCGATTTTGGCTGGTGTTTGACGCATGAGGTAAAACTGGTTGCGAGACAAGACCGACCTGGTCGTGCTGTTGAGGTTCCTAGACTGCTTGGCGCCATAAACCAGCTGGGCTTGTTACTTAAGTCGGAGGAGAAGCGACTTGAGGGAACGTTCCAGTTCTCTTTTTTTTTTCTTACTTTTTTTTTTAAATAATATTTTTTTATTTTTTATTTGGAAATGTGAGAAATGTATGTTTTGTTTTGGTGTTGTTTTATATTATTTTTAATTTAAATAATTTTTTGTTTGTTGTTTTTTTAATTTTTTTTAAATGTTTTAAATGTTAAAGGGTTTAATATTTCACTATATAGGCTTATTTTTTATTGCTATTTCCGGTTGATGCAATATTATAAATTATAAAATAATAAATATATGATTTATGTATTATATTTTAGCATTTAAAAAAAATATTTAAAGGTTTTTTCAGTTGTTCCCAAATGTTTGTTATTCACAACCTTGGGGTTCCTGAAGTGAAAGTACGGGTTCCCATCAGAAAATACATGAAAATTGTGAAAAAAATTATACCAGTTTTAAGCTTATCGTGTTTAACAGGTTATTATAATATTTTCTCATTTTTTAGGGGTTGGGTAAATTTATTCATAAACCCTAAAAGGGTTCCATTGCCATTTAATTAGAAAATAAATGCAAAAATTATTTTTTATGTATATAACGAACGATTCCTACATACAACTACTTAACCCAAATAAACAATTTAATTTGAATTAATTAATTACTCAAAACAAAAAAATTTTATTAAAAAAAATCTACATTATGAGAAAATTAGATTGAATGAATTTGTACCTTTAACCTGTTCCAACTTTTGACTAAGTTATAATTTGCCTTCGTGATTGACGCTTCTCCCAGGAAGTGGTATGTTTGTGTTTCTATGCGTTTTCCAGGAATAAATCTTTGTATATTATTCTTACAACACCCATTTACGAGTTTTTAGTCAGTAGGGGTTGTTTTCAGTGTTTGCTATTTCGATGCAAAAATCACATACATTTTTCCCTTATATTTTAAAATCGCAGCTAGTTTACTCATTTATTTATCCACTTCCTTCCCTAGAGCGAAATAATAGAATTAGTATGTTGTTTGTGTCGAGTGCTGTTGTTTCTTTTCAATTAATGGATCTGTCGACCACACAAGGAAATTATTTGATGCAAACATAGAAATAAGGATGCTGTAATGGCCATCACTAGCTTGATTAGATGGAGTGTTGGCGACATCTAGTGGTGACATTTTTTGGTTTAAGAAGTAAGGAGGTCGAGCAAAGTGTTTGTTGTTGCTTGATCTTTTTTCTTTTCCACTTTCTCTGTTTTCTTTTTTGTTGTTGTACATTTGCAAGGATGTTGGGTAGGGGAAATCATTTGTGAAGTGATTTGTCCCTTGTTCGATTGACAAAAGTTGCGTCTTGGGGTCGTGGGAAGGGGGTTTCGAGGCCTAATTACGGGGCAGCTTTAATTAGCTTCTCATTTTACCTCCATTCTTTACATCTGTTGGAAGCATTTTAGTTTTAGCCGAGCTCCTGATGAAGCATTTTCTTACGTGTTTTAAAATGGCGAACATCTTTGCGTTAATTAACAGTTTAGCTTATGTGTTAGTTTTAGGATGATGGGTAAAGAGGAGAGAGAAAGAGAGGGAAGAGAAATTAAAATGTGACAGTTTTATGTTAATTATGAGTTATTTGGCTTTTCTTAAACGTTTCCAATGTTAATTTAGATTTTAAATGTATTTGTACTGAAAGAGGGAATTAAAAAGGGAATAAATTTTTTTATTGAGTTTAGGGGAGAAAATATGAAGATTTTAAGAGTTTAATTTAATAATTAATTAAATTATTAATTAATAAGAAGAGATAAGTTTGAAAAGTGCATTAATGAATTGAAAAGTTTTGCGTCTCATGTGCTGGGTGTATTTTATAGTGTTGGGGTTTATGGACAAACAAACAGGGAACCAGAAAGGGGATGGAAAATAAGGGGAACTCGTATAAGCAAATATGAGATAAAAGCGAGAAATGTGTTTGCTTGATCTTGTATTTGAGATATTTATCTGTTAAAAATACAAGTGTTATATTACCAGGGGAAAAGTTGCCAGTTTGGACAAGATTTGGCAGTTTTTAATTGTAGTTTTATTAAAAATATAATTAATGATTGAAATTAAATTTAAAAATAATTGTTTGTTGTGCTATACAATATTTTTTCTAAGTAAATAACTGAAGAAATAGAATTCTGGACTCGAGTGAAAAGAATGAAACTGAAAAGAAAAGCTGTAAGATAAATAGCAAGTACGAACGTTGGATATAAGTTGGAAACATCAGCAGAGCTCTCTTATATAGCGCTCGACTGAGTAGTAGAATAAAATCCTCCAGTGTTCCCAGGGGTGAACATGGGAAGTAGAGAGAGAGAGAGTTGTATTTCACACTTTTGCCAAGATAAATAGGTAAATAGGATTGTGATTAGTAGGGAAAGGAATTTTTGGGACAATCCTGGTTGAGTTAACCTAAGTAATTTTTGGGGAAATCAATTTTGTATCTATTTTTGTTTATTAAGAATATTTCAGGCTAAACAAAAAAATTCTGGATTTACAACTTAGAATTAATACAGGAGTTTTCCACCGAATGAACGAGTTTCATTTTTAAGTCTGTCCTTAAATCTAATTCCTTCATAAGTTGGAAAAAGCCTAATTCTATACTCTCTGCCCACTCAAGAATGGAATAACTCTTTGAAATATGATTGATCGAGCATCTTCTCAAAGGCGTAGTGATTAGAAAGTAGTATTGTATTACTTCCTGCCATTCTAGATGAAGTGGATGCCATTTTGTTTGTTAAAAAGTAAACAAAATTGTATATTTTACAAAAAGTATTGTCATGTGAAATTTTTTAATTAAAATAAGCTTTTATTGCAAAAAGTACCAAATACATATATTACAGTCTGTAATATTCACAGTAATTACATTTGTTTTTCATGAAATTTAACTCAACTAATTTCTTGTGTAGTAACTTTGTTTTCAGGAAGTTAGTGAAAAGGGCTTAATCAATCATATTTGAAACAATGATTCTATTCTTGAATGTGCACAAAGTATAGTGCCTTTCCAATGTTTGATAAGGTTTTTATTTTTTCTGATAACTTAAATTTGTCAACTTTTTGTTCAAATGCTATAGTTTTTCTTTTCTTTGGTAAATTTTTAACAATTTCAGTTGATTTACACTTTGTGTCTATGGTTATGGTGGTTGTGAACGTCATATACCATAGTGTTTATACATGTTCAGGTCTGTTCTTGTATAAGAGACATGCCCAAACTGTGGCTCTAGCTAAGGCAAAAAAAAGAAAACAATTCAACATTTCTTTTTTAAGAAATACGATTTATAAGCGATTTATAAGCACAAATAACATTTCATTACTTAAACGATTTAAGAAATGAATACAGATTTAAGTTACTGTAAATCTGTATTCATTTCTTTAAGTACTTTTTCTTTTTAGTTTTGCGGCTCTGGAATTTCTGAGTTTAGGATTTTTGGCTCTTGTCGAGATAAAGTCTGGGCACCCCTGTGTATAATATATAAGGATGAAATGGAATTGTAATATGAGGGAAAGAGAATTTGTTGGTCATGCAATGTGCTAACTACTAGGTAGGATTAAGAGATTACGTTTTTCTAGATACACTAAGGAATTTTGCTTTTTGAAGAAATGATTGAATTGGCCTTGGTTGGGTCTTAACCTGTAACCTTCGTAATCATTTATGTGATTACTTATTTATAAAAATCATGTATGGTGATCTATTTACTCAGTTCTGATCTAAGTTTTAAAATCTGTTTGGTTTGAACAGGCTGTTATGGTTCACATTGTTCCACAGCATACCATAAGATGGCTGTGCAATGCATTATGGGATTGAAATTTCAAAACTTAACATAAGTTCTTACTTTAAAATTCATTTTGAAGTAGGAAGCAACGTAACGTAGTAACTTACATCTAATCAATGAGGAGACAGATTGCTAGCTTCATAGAAATGAGATTAAATGAGAAATTGTGTGATTTGTGTCCTCCATTGAGAATTATACACACAACAACCAATCAGAATAAACATTGTTGGATTTAGATCCACTAAATCCAACAATGTTTATTCTGATCGGTTGTTATATAATTAACGCAGTAAGCAATGTGAACCAAAACTCACTTCACTTTTCTTAAGTTATGTCTCTGTGAACTAACCATAACAATCAAAATGGCTAATTATAAATAAAAATCAACTTACTGGTGGCATCCAACAATATAAATGCAGAAGACTAAAAATCTGAATCAGACTGACGAATATATGCGAGTTCATGCTAATCTAAGGCTTTGATTACTTGACTTTATTAAATTCATTAATGATATATTGCGTGAATATTGTTTTCAAGAAAATTTAGAAATATTTTTAAACCATCAGCTTAAAAATGGGAGATTAATGGAGTGTAGTGGTTCAACATGGCAATGACCCAGAGCACACAACTAAATTTTTCAAGGAATTCCACTCAAAAGAATGCATTCATGGATTGCCATAGTCGGCTCAGTAGCTAGATCAATCCAATTGACATCTGCGGGGCCATATTGAACATAATTTTTTTTTATCAAAAATACAAATTTCAAACTAATCAACTACAAGGGAACAAATAGATTGAGTGCGGAATGAACATTTCATGAACATAGGAAGTTGAAAATGATCATTTTCAGCTTTTTAAGCCTCTCGATTTTTGCAAACATATGAGTTTTTCAATACCCTTATAGAAAAATCCATTCTCGAACAATTACATGCATCGATTTTGATGAATAGATTTGGATTGAAAATCTTCAATTCTGAATCTAACATTTTATTGAGTCTTCCCACATAAGTACCAATTCGTAACAAAAATTAAATACCCCCTTTCACTAGTTTTTGCTTAAATTTATATAAAACAAAATTAATTTGTAAATACTTTAAAATTTTATCATCTAGTCACTCAAATAAAAATCACTTCCGGGTTGAAATAATAGAAGAAACAATAAACACGAATTGCATCATTGCCATCAGAACAATCAATAGAAATCTGGAGCTCTTTCATTACACCAAGTCTAGATTTATGTTATGGATTAATTTTTTTCTCTTTTTCATTTACTATATTAGGATTTGGCATCAAAGATCTTTGTGTGATTATTATTCCACACCCTAACTGGCTTGTTTATTATAGAATTGGCTTGAGAGATCCTAATGCTTGAAAACAATAACCCTAAACACTCAATTATCTTTTGGAAAAATAATAAGTTGACACACTACTGAGGTTATGGATATAATTGACCGTTTCCAACATGGCAGCTGCAAATCCTAGAGCTTACGGCAAATTAAATATTTCCTAATTTTTTTTAAATTTTATTTTATGTCTTAATATTATATTATTATTCGCATATTTTTAAGTCGAGATTATATCCGCCATCTTGTTTTATTGGGGCCAAAATTTAAAGCTGTTATATTGATGAATAATAAAGAGCTTCTTTTGTTGATTATGCATGCCATAATCAAGAGATTAAGAAAACGCACAATTGGAAAGGAAAATTGTCATTCAAAGATTAACTCGCAACCCCTTTTCTCTTCTCTCATACATAATCCTCGAAATAATAGTGAAAAATGATTGAAAAGAAAAATAAAAAGAAATCAAATATTTGTTTATGCAAATTAAAAAGAAAAAAATATATTTGCGACATTTGAATTTAATTGCATGATTTATGAAATTTCTTTATTCTGCTTTATCTTCATTTCATGCAAATTGTTTAGTTATAACTCACTTAATGCTTCTTGTTTTGGTGCTAATTAGCTCTGTAAATAATGAAGGAGGGAGCTGTTGACAGGGATAGGAAGGGTTGAACATATAGGGTCCCTCGGTGCAAGAGAACTCATTTGGCAAGCCTTGATTTGCCCTTAGATTATGTCTTGCTCTCAAGAGTTGAGTAATTAAAAATTTTACTGTAATATCGACTGCGAGACGATTTATGCATTAATTAATACTATTATCATTATTTATGCTGCAACGGGGAGAGAAAATTAATATTAAAAGGCATCGTTACTGCCACTAATTTGGGGATCTTAAGAAATTTGATGGCATTTTACTAGGAAGACCAATTGGCACAAGTAGCAGATTTCAATGAACTGCCAACAGCTGTTGATTTATAGTAAAGTGGTGTCAAGATAAAAAAGAAAGAAAGTTTTGTCATTTTTGTTTACTACGCACGGGGAGAGGTGGGGGAGGGGACAAATAAAAGTTGAGAATTTTATCTTTTTGCTATATGGAGCGTTTTGTTTGCAGCTGATACCACCTGCCCCATTAATAAGTGATTTGGGTTTTTATTTTTGATTTTTTTTTTGGCTTAAGTTGAGAGGTAAAAGAATGCAAACTTGTTCATTTTTATTATCTGTCGGTGTGAAATATGAATGAGGTGTTTGGGTATATGTGGGTGGTGGTGGGTTTGACTTGAGGGTGGAAGGAGTAGCACGTGCTGGGTTTTTGATAGGGAAAAGTTTGTTGCAAGTTGGGTATGGGTTTGAGTCTTTGGGTTTTTTTTATTTTATGGGTGTATTGGAATTGAATGCAACTGATTTCATTTATGGGGTAAATAAATAAAAATCAATATTTTTGGTTTATAGTAAAAATAAAAAAAAATTTAATACTTTTTTTGATTTTGATATTTTTTTTGATATTTTTTTTTTTCGTAAAATATTTATTTATTTCTTTGAAACACCTATGAAAAGCTATGGTGAATGGAGAAAGACATTTTGTCCTTCTGTTGCCACTTTTAAAAGTTTGGCCCAATAAGAAACTCATTGAAAAATCGATTATTTTATTGCGTATTAAATCGATAACGATAGGATTTTTTTTTCTCCCTATTTTAACCTATTTTTAGGGAATAATAGAATATACGAGTGGATTATTTTTTAATTTCTAATTAATTTCTAATTAATAAAATGCATTTTTTTCAAAATGGCGGTAATGTTGATTACAAGTTGGGAAAGTGAGGGGGTTATTTTACACTATTCCGAAGCTTAGAAGATAATAGGGTAACAGGCTCTTGTAGTTCTAAGTGGTTTCAGTGTTGAGATAAAAGTTCTTAAGTGCAGGATCATGGAAATATGTGGCCAGATTGCAGGTTAGGACGAAAACTCACACTAGATGGCTGTTTATCTAATTTATAGGAGTAATTCTTCCCCTCACCTCCCTCCCTACATCCCCGTAGGGGTAAATGGGGGTTGAGCAAGTGAGGTGCAGTATACAAATATATGAAAGAATTGAGATAATATGTATTATGAGATGTTTAAAAAAGAAATGAATTGTGGGATTGAAAGGGGGAAATGATTTTTAAAAATGAGGCGATAGTGTGGCAAGTGGAATTGCTTTTATGATTTGCTTTTTCTTCATGAATGTAATGTTGTGTTTTGCAGTTGAGTTTGTTCCTTACGCCATTCTGAGCAGCTGGCCTTTTTGTCAGTGCTACCATAAATAAGATGAATGAAGGCCAGGAGAAGGGGGGCATGGAAAGGCACAAGTTAACAAAAAAGAGAAGAAAGAAATCATTGGTTACTGTAAACCACCACTTGTGAAATCAATTTTTCTTTTTATTTGTGGTTTTTAATATTTTATCTCGTTGATTCATTTATTATGTCTTCTTTTTCTATTTAGTAACATAATATTTAATGTAGATAAATTATAATAAGTGGTGTTAATTGTGTCAATGAGGGTTTGTTTATTTTATGATATTTTTTTTAAGTATTTGTCAAATTGTGAATTAATAACACAGTTGTAGTTGCCCCACAGGAAGAAGATGGGGAGAGGGAAAAAAATTTTAAAAAGTAGAAATGCAGTAGCCTTAGTGTTTTCTTCTTGCCAGTTAGTTCTTTTGGGAGTTCTAATTTGATGTTGCAGCCAGCTGTTGAGCCCAGCAGCAAAGAAACTAATCATCTTCAGAGAGAGCTGATGAGGTGGTTTTTTTTCCGGCTGGAATATTTGATATAGCAGATTTGTCCTCAGAAGTAATAAAATTTTCCTCGGATGGACTCAATCCTTAAATCATTGGTGGCAACCATTTTTTTTTAATTGTAATTATTTTTTGAAAAGGAAGAGAAATTTTTTTAAATTTTTATTTTTTATTTTTATATTTTTTGGTTACTTGTTGAGGAAAAGTGAGAAATTTGCATGATGGAATATTGATTTAGTCGGTTGGTAATAGATTTGATGTGTGTGTTTGTATGCAATCTTTCATTCACCGCACCCTTGCTTTGACCACTTTTAATCTGCATTGTCTTGATTCTCATGACCCCACAGTGTTGACCCTTTCCCTCGTTTGATAGGCGAGTAATTAAGAGTGGCAACTCGGATGTCAAACATTTGATTCTGTGCTGTGTTTTGTTTATCGAAGATACTATTTCAATCTTCTCGCCATTTTATAAGCGAATATTGCACAGACGTGGATTAATAATAATTGAAAACTTCTGCACTTTTAATTGATTTTTTTTTAATTTGAGAAATAGATTTTAAAAAAAATATTATTTACTGCAATGAAGAATTATTACTTTGTTTTTTATTTTAAAGGATATTCTATTACCCGGAAGTGGTGTGTCATCAATTTTTATTAGTAATTTTTATTCTTATTTTTTCTTTAAATGTGTCTATTTAAAATATTTAAAATGAGAAAATATTTTAAAGTTTATTGAAATATATTTTAGATATTTGGTCATTTAATGTTAGATTTTATTTTTCCCTCTTCATATATATTTAAATTTTTATTTTTTTTTAATTTTTTTAAAAATTAAATTGTTTATTTATTTAAATTTAGGAATCATTTCAGTTTGACGACAAACAGAGTAACTCCAATTTATGCTAATTTTTTTAAATAATTTTAACTACATTTGAATTAATATTTATAACAAACAAGTGGCACAATCTCCATTTTGTTGTCGTTGTATCAAAGAAAATTTTCTACAATTATTTAAAATTGAAAATGAATTTTTTCAAATTAGTTATCAACACTTTTAAAATTGCTCTGGCCACTACGTTGGGGTTCATATTAACAGTACTGATCAAATAATATCATCAGGTAATTAATAATGCCAGCACCTGCTCCTGTCAATGGAACCAGAAGGAGGGAGAAGGGGATTTTCCGCATCTTCCTATCATTAGGGATTTGTTCTTTACTTTTCAATATAAATAAATTAAAAAAAAAAGAAATGGAAAGAAAATGGAATTAATATTTTTTCATTTCGAATCCGTGATTTACTTGAGCAATTGGTTGCTAATTTTCATTCTTTTATCAATTTTTAATTTTTTTTTCACAAAAAAATCTCAACCTGTGTTAGTAGAAATTAGGAAGAAGTTGGCTTTAATAATTTTTTTATCACCAGAAAATGTATAGCAAAAGGTTTTGCTATTTTTTGTCACTCGTTGGAAAATAACTTTACGAGTTGGTAGATTGGAATTTAATAGCTGATAGTTTGGATGGTTTCTTGTGCAAGTTTTGCATCTTATGTCATTTTAATTGCTGTAGATTAAAATTTTTCTCTCTGTTCCATTCTCAGGTAAAGAAAAAATGAAATAAAACAAAAACGACGCTTGAAAAATGTGTTGCACTTATTTTTAAATTGATTTATTTTCTTTTAAAATTTTTCTAATTTTTTACTTAATATTTTAAAAGTAGAAAAGTTGTAGAAATTTTAATTTAAAATACGTTCAGTGATGGTTGTATGTTGATTACAAAAATAAATAGCTTATTTAAAGTAGAGTTACCAAGCAAACCAGTCGCAAACTACACACGTGTTTCTCATTATCAGTGGCCTGTGTCTCCAACTGGTGTAAAGGGCGGAAATGGTCTCGTGCCAAAGGTGTGAGTATCCATTTACTACTTGATGATTAGAAACGAGTGTTAGTTGCCTCTGTTGGACATTGGTCACAAAACCCTCAACATATTTTATTAAAAGAATAAATAGCAATAAAAATGGCTTATTTTTTTCTAAAAATCTACCTACAGGTGGCAGCCAACACAAATTTTACAAAATTTCAAATGTTTCACGAGATTTTTGTAGAACAATCTTTTAGAACATTTATAGGAAAATTGTTCTAATTATTATATAAAATGTGGGTAGTAATGCAATTTTATTTACACAAAATAAAAACCCATTGAAACTGATGCACGCAAGAAATATGAAAGCAATTTGACTAAATCTCTTTTACATCCTAATAAAAATATTAAAGGATAAATGAATTTGATAAAAGAGGGCGTGAGTGTAAGAAGGGTGGGGATGAGATTATAAAAATGATCTAGATTGGGATTAAAAAGTGGCATGGGCTGAGATTTGGACCTCCAACAAAGAAGTAATGAAAGTGAGAAAGTAGGGAGGGGGAAAATGTATATGCAAAATTTACTTCCCCCTACATCAGTGGTTGGTTCCTGGTCATGGTTTATGTCTTCATATTGGCAACAGATGTATCCGTGAGTTATGTCCAATTTTAAGCCAGCCAGCACCCGAGGCAGAGGCACTTGGCTTTGCTATTGGCTGCTTTTGCTAAAGCCACACCCTCGGATGGTCCATGATTGACTGACTGTTTAGCATGGCTTCATTCTGGGCAGCAAGAAAGTGGGAGGGGGTAGAAGGGAGTTTTCAGCCAGGGGGGCATGCTAGAGGGGGGAGGGAGAGCGAAAGAGAGAAAGGGAAGAAGGAAGGAAACGAACGAACGAAGGAGCTTTCTCATCATATCACTACTAAGTTAGGCTTTGTGTATTAGTAGGTTTTTCACTCGTCACGCCACCGGGCGACATATTTTCTAAGTAGTCAAAGAGTTTACGCATGGAGTTGATGACATTGATGCGTAAGCAAGACACGGCCATGTGCACGTAGCTAGAAAAGTTGTAGGGGGAAAGGAAGGAAGGACGGCAATCATGTTCTGCACTTATTCCTACTATAAACCCATCATGTACGTTCCTGCCAAATCCCTCTTTCCGCCGGTAAGTGGGTTAACTTTTTTTTTATTATTATAAATATATGTATGTTTTGGTATATTAAAAATGTGCAGTTTGCATGTAGTTTTAGTTGGGTGTTGTATTGGCTGTTGACCGGGTGGTTTATAGATGGAATGAAAGCGTGCGGGACTGTTTTTGTTTATCAGGAATGGGCCGCATAGAAAGGGAATGCATGTTTGTTACGTCAGATAAAGCATTTGTTGGTTTGTGAGATCCTGTTACTAAAATTTCCTCCGGATGACATCATGTAAAGGCAAGTGCTAATGCATTCACCCTTGGCTTCCAGCTGGCTCGAGCCATCACCGAATGATAAGGGAGAGTGAGAGGAGTGTGAGTGGGTAATACCCACATACTTTTCTGTTACTAAGCTTATTTTGATTATTTTTTTTAGAATTTTTGTTACTTTTAAAACAATTTAAATTTTTAATTTCTTTTTTTATGGTCGTAAATAGGTCTGGGGCATTGGGGCCTTTGTGTTCTTCTATTGGTTGAGTGAAATGATTTTTTTCTATTTTTTTTATTTTTTTTTTATGAAATGAAAAAAATTAATGAAAATAATAATAAAAAGTATTCTGATGGAATGTAATATAAAAATTGTTTGGAGTTTATGAAAAAAATTGTCATAATGCGTGTGTAAAGGTCAAGTGTATATTGGTCAGTTTTATTGCTGCAGATTGGAAAACAGATTTGAAGATTGGAATTTTTTTTTTTTTTTTAGGGGATGGGTCGGGGGATGTGTTGGCTTTTGTTATATGATATCTGGAAATGGTATATAGTAGTAGATATAGAGCAGCATATGTTGCCAAAACTTATCACACACTCTTTTGTGTGTTTCTATGGCGCTCATTCGTCCTCTCTCAATTTGTGATTTCATCTATCTCTCTTTTGGGACTTTTTACAAGTGCTGACAAATTGAAGACTGATATTGAGAATTTGCACCGGAAGGAAGTTAAAAGAAAATAATAAATAAAATATCAAATAAAAATAAAACCGAATTTGTTGTTGTTATTAATCTCATTGCACCGAAAAGTAAAAGAAACCGACAACAAAAGACGTGTATACCACTCGTCATCTCGAGTGGAGCAGCTGAAAAGTTGCACTTGATGACCAGCACTTCTTCTCGTCGTCGTCCTCTTCATCACAAGTTGCTTCATTTCGTTTAATACAATTATTTTTGCTATTGATGTCAGCGGAGAGAATTTAATTACCAGGATTAGTTGCTGGTGAGACAGGGGAGTCAGGTGGTCACCCCTGCTGTCAGCTGTAATAATATTTAACCCCGTCTTCTTTTAGAAGTCGGGACTTTTGCCAAAAAAAGATAGGAGTGGCTTTTCCTAAATCCATGTGACATCTTTTCTGAGGGGTGGGGGTTAAATGAAGTTTAGTTGGGCGGTTGATTATTATGTTGAGAGGTGATGATGAGAATGGTGGTTTTGAATGTAGCGGTGGTTGTTTTGTGCGAATTGTGGAAACGTTTGAGGGCGACCTTGGATTTCCTCGGCAGATTTTGGAGTAAATTGAATTCTTATCAGGAGAGCGATCAAGTGAGATTGGTTCCAGATTGGATTAAAGCTGACCCTCTTCAGCTCCATTTCACTTTCAATTTGTGAGACACATTTTTCATGGTAATTTATTTGGAAATAGTTTTTCAGTTTGAGCAACCGGGTGAAATATTTGATACAATTTTCAATTTGGATTTGTTAATTTCTCTGATGGATTTTTTTTTTATTGAATTTTTTAAATAATTTTTAAATTTTTAAATAAATTTTTAAAATATTTTAACATGATGTTGAGTAGTGAAGTGAGGTTAATGAAAATAAATGAGAAATGATTGGTTCGTGTTAGTTTGGAGATCGCAGGTTTTACTTGCTAATGAATTTGTAATTAATTTAAAGTAACAAATATGATTACAATTATTGATTTACACCTAGAGCTAATCTCAATCTGTGCGATATTGAAGGGTTGCAATTGCATTTGCTTGACAGGGTGAAGCTAGCGGTGAAATTAAACCAGAAAAAAATCTAAAAGCTGGGTGATTTAATGCGAAAAAAAATTACGGTAAATAAGAAAAAAATTGAGGTTTTAGACATGACGATCAGGTATTAAATTGTCGTTATCCCATAGACATAGCATGAATTTTTCAATCCGTGCACCACGTGCTCTTCTCTTATCAGAGGGTGGCGAATGAGTGAGAAAAAATTTCTTTATACAAAAAAAAATGTAAAAAAATTGAAAAAAAAATACACTTGCCATTTTTGTTTCTGGTAAAAGGGGGCTTAAGGTGTATGGGAGTTGAGGAAAGTGGGGGGGATGATAAAAGAGCGCTAATTTCACAATTCGCACATTTTGCCATAAATTTGTACTTGCAGATGAAGCTATTATGTAGGTGCATGGAGAAGCTAATTTGTTGCAATATTGAATTTGAGGGAAAAGTCGAATCAAACACCCTCGTTGTTGAATTTTTTTTTCCTACCCTGGGTTGATGGGAGAGTAAAGGAGGGGTGGTGAGTTTGGTGGGGTTGTTGGCAGTTAGGTTTGTATGTGAGAAGGACAATTCACATCTCTTCTCTCTTTCTCTTTCTCTCTCCCCTTCCATTCTCGTACTAAACTGTGTTCTGATATATGCAGAAGTGAATTTGATGACAACAGTTTTTGTAGCCATTTATTCGGTAAAGAAGCATTGCGCAGATGGGTGCTGGCTCAGCTGATTATGCATTCGTGTTGGCGCCTTACTTTTTCTCGGCTAAGAAGACAGAGACACAGCTTGTGTAACAATGACAGACATAAGAGAATGTCCAAATGTGTCATCTTACATGTTTGACGACATTAAAAATGAAAGACGGGTTTTCTGTACGGTAAAACTCTTGCAAAAGTCGTTACTAAAGTAATGCCATTTCGAAGCTGACACCCCTTTTTTGTAACAGCTTGGTCTGGGGACAAAAGTTGGGTTTCTAAGGTTATTTTAAGTTTAAGGTGTGATTTGTGAAAGTTTGCTACAAAATTTGAATTTTTTTCTTTTTGTTATATTAATTTTTGATTTTTTTTTCTTTTATAGTACGGTTCAGAGGAGTATGGCCAGGACTCGCCTAGGTATACTTCTCCAAAAGCAGGGCTCTATGGGGAATCCTATTATATGGGTAAGTATTTGGATATTGTATTGGGTAAGGTTAATGATATTATCTTTCTATTTAAACCCTATATTATTTGTATAATAACTTGAGCAATCAAACATGAGGAAATATTTGCTTAACATTAAATGAAAAAATGTAATTCTTTTCAGTGGATGATGATGGAATGTCCATGTTTGGTTTTTGTAATCACAAAGATTCTATTTATTCTCAAGAATACGAAGATTCACAATGATTTTAAACTCAAAGTTGAAAGAGAGTTGTCGTCGTGCTCAGATTTTAATTTATCAATTTGATATGAGCAAATGTGCAGCTATTTAAATTTAAAGTTGAATCGCGCATATAAATTTATAGGATAAGTTGATTTCCGCAATTTATCGTGTCTAAATTAATTAAAAACAATGTACAAGTGATAAGTGACATTTTTACATTGATTTACTAGATTGATGAATATTTTATTTTATTTTAATTTATTTGTTGCAGTTTTTTATATATCTGTATAAAAAGAAAAGAAGATGATCGAAAGAAACGTCTCAAGTGCGTGTAGTTGAATTGTGTGGCACACTTATTCCGTAAAAGTCAATATATTCGTCGGAGGGCGATGATTTATGGGTGTGCCAAGAGGGGTTGCCCTCTCTGATTTTCATGTTTGTTGATTTCCATTTTCCATTCGCTGCACGTATAATGCATTTTAATCACGGCGTTTGTGTTGCGTTATGTCGCTGCACGATTTTGAGTGATGGGAATTGACTAATGTTAAGCAAATATGTTCAGTGTTTACGTTTTAACAACCAACTTTGTTGTTAACGATTGCAAATTGGAAACAGTAACGATCATTACTATTTTCCTTTTTTTTTGTTTTCTTCAAGTTTTATTTTGGTGTTGCATGGAAATTTCATTTCTAAAAGCATACACTTTGAAAATTTTGAGCATGAAATAATCAATCATGGCAAAGGGGGAGAGGAGGAGAAAAGAGATTTGTAAGTTTTGTGCAGACGTGTAAACGAGGCAGAGTATTCTCCTTCTGCATTGCAAATGTCTCTGTGCGAAACACGGGACCCTAAGTCATACTTCATTTTGTATGGAACACAACAAATGCTATTAAGTTAGGGTTAAAATGAAAAATGATGTCATTTAAGTCAAAATGATTTATTTAATTTATTTTTACGTTTTTTCAAATTAAAATTACCATTATTAACCATGTAAAATTTTATTTATTTAGTTTTCTTTTCTATTTTTTTTTTTAAAGATGGTAATCCTGACCCTTGGTCATCAGGGAATAACCTTCCCACCTCTAGTTACACTTACACAACCCCCATGATGGCGTCGGGCACTCATCTACCGCAAGCGCCATCGGCCTATTCCAATATGCATCTTCCATCAGAAACTATGGTAAGTTTTAGTTTGATCTTTTAAAAACAGGAATTGTGAATTACGGTAATTAAAATTTTTTTAATTTTAAATTCTTTAAATAAAACGAAAATAAATGTAAACAATGTAATATAATGAAATAATGCTATGGCTCCACTCAAAGAAACTCCTAGAAAAATAAAAAATAGAAAATAATTATTTGGAAAATATAATGAGATTTTAGTTATCTGGACTAACAATTAACATGGCTGATTGTAACTAAAAATCTACCTCCAGATGGCAACCAGCAATGTAAACACAATTTTTCCTGAAATTCAAACGTTTACAAGATTTTTCTAGAAAATTTCTAGAAAATTGAAATAACTGAATAATTTCTCAGTGGAGTCGTAACATTAATGATTTTATTTTCTTAAATTTAAATTTTTGATTTTAATAGGGCTACCACACAATGTCCCCAAGTCATGACCCTAACATGATGCCAACCAGTCTTCCACCAGTGTCCAGTTTTCGTGGACCTGGGACTCCATCTGTGGCTCACCTATCCGCTTCACCATTATACGGCAACACGAACGCGTCGCCCACACTGAACAGTTCAGAGCCCCTATTGAGTCGGACCAATCAACCGGCATCGCAAACGGGGGATGCTCTTGGGAAAGCCCTGGCCTCGGTAAATTTGTTTTTTCTTCCATCCTTCCTTCAACAAAATTGGAAATGTTCATTTAAATATGCAAGAAAAGAGATTGACTCTACTCGGGGCCTGGTTAAACATTTGTCTCGATTTGTTTGGGAAGAGAATCTCCGCTGGGACGTGCAGACCCGAGTCGATGGGACATCTCATCTCATCTCATCTCGGTTGAAATCGGAAGGACTCGGTTGGCGTTGGCAAGCAGTGGCTAAACCCTATGGCCATTTATCACGTCTCATCGTTAGCAGTGAAAAGTGGGAGGGAGTTGTAGTTGCTGATGCGCTTATGCACACACTCGAGGATCTTTGTGGTCATTTATAAGGATCAACAGTGTTTCGGTTGTGTACTGAACTGTTGGGATCCAGGAAATGGGGGCAAATAACGGATTTAGCAGACGCTGAGTAGCCCTCGAGTTTGTTGAAAAGGGTCACCGATCCGATCCGAGGAGATGCGTCACTCATCTCATGGTTTCGGCGCTGTCACTTAACAGATTTTTATACTTTTCTCGTCGGTGATTTGTTGCTATTTGAAACGATGGTGTCTTATTACACGAGAGTTCAACTTTTCGAGTGTTTATACGAAGGAAAAAAGAAGAAAAAAGAATATTTTTTTTTGTTTTCTTGCCGCTTTTCTTTATGTTTGGTTAATACATTAAAGGGGAATATAAAGATGCGGCGAATTGCAGTTTATTGTATCGTCTTCCATTAGGAATTGGAGCCTGAGATAAGTTGAGTTCCCTAGTGAACAACTCGGTGAAAGGGAGAGGATGAAGGAGGGGGATTGTAATGTGGTCGTTGTTTGGATCGTAAAAACGACCGTTCACTATTGGACTAGAATCTAATTTGCTTTGGGTTTGAAATGCATAGAGAATGTAACGTGCTGTAAAGTTGATTCATGAGCTAGATATTCTTGTGTTTCTGTGGGCGGCTTGCACTTGGGAGTCTCTTACAACTATGTATTATGTAAAAGTGAATTAAGCTGTTACGTCTGCCGGCGAATTTGTATCATTCTGTCACTTTGACCATTGACAAAAACCAGATCCCGAGCAACAAGAAGGAAAAGTTTTTAGATACGGCAACGAATTAAAGCTCATCTTTTCTTTTAAGAGAACCAAATAGATTATTTTTTTTTTTAATTTTTTTTTGAAAAATATTTTATGTATTATTATAATTTTATTATATTTTAAATTAAAGGTTGAGATGAAATCTGTGTTTTATCATATTTTTGCAATTTGTTTTTTCAATTCAAAGTAATGTAGATTAAGTATTTAATTTAAAATACTAAAATTAACTGAATTAATAATGAATTAGAAATAGGGAAAATATAAGAAACTTGAGAGATTGAGACAAGATAATTTACACCTAGCGTCGATTAATTTTTGCGGCAAAATTGAGCTTTAATAAATCTGCAACTACGCAAAATATACTTGTAAATAAGTTGAATTTTTATTTTTATAGATTTATTCTACAGACCATACAAGTAGCAGCTTTTCTTCCAATCCATCTACCCCCGTCAGTTCTCCGCCTCCTCTGTCGGGTAATTAATAAAAACAAAAAAAGAAACACACATTAATTGAGTATAGTAATACAACTTTGATTAATTTCAAATGCACTTTATTTTAGGGGCATCTCAGTGGTCGCATCCTGCACCTCAAGGTGGACCCTCCTCGCCCCACTTTACCGATGGTCGCCTGCATTCAATGGTAAGAGGATTAATCTTAATCGGTTTCTCAAAAATTGAATAATTTCCAAGACTGGGAAGGGGATAAGTGGAATTATCTTGGGAATGGAAATGCATTGCTGCTGAAACAGTTTAGTAGATTTTCATGTTAAATACCGTAGGTGGATTTAATGAAGGTAAGTGTTAATTGCACCAACAAAGTCTTTCATCATCATTATTATTATATTATTTTATTTATTTGAAATTTTCCTCTATTTAAATTTATTTGCACATATTTTACTGTTTATAATTTCGATTTTATATTTATTATTTGAGTTGACTTCTAGTTAATGCATGCTGCATGTTTCTATCATTTTGTTTTTCCTTTTTTCTTCATTTCTTAACTGTAGCCCAATTCATTGGATGCTCGATTGGACAATGCACTCAACATTCTTTGCGATTCAAGCGAGGTAAATTATTATGATTGGAAATTTTTTTGTCTCGTAAATGTTGTCAGGCTTGTTTAAATCTGTCGAAAATTATTTTATTAATTTATTTATTTTGAATATAATTTATATATTATTTTTTTATTTATTTTTTATATTATTTATTTATATTTTTTTTTCTTCAAAAAAAGACGAGAATGGAGGAGCGGTTGGACGACGCCATCAATGTCCTTCGCAATCATGCGGAGGGGCCCCCACTCCATGGGCCGCATTCGGCAAACTCCGTTCTCGGCGTCCCACATTCCAATGGGCTAATTGGAAGTATGAGTTCCGCGTACCCTAACCAGAGTTCTATAACCACGTTGGACTCTCATTTGGTGTGTGATTTAACAAAAGATGCCCGTTAAATTCTTTTTTAAATAATAAAGATTTAAAATTTTTATTAATTTGTACTAATTTGTTTAAATTTTATTTTCTGTTTATCAGACAGGACCTCATTCACTAGCTGACAGGAGTCAGGACAACGCTTCAACGAATGCATCGCAACCGTCGTTTAGTACGTATACAAGTAACAATTTAATAATTTAAATGATGAATTGATAATTAAATAATTTATTTGTATTTCTCTCGTAGATTTAACAGGGCAAATGGGTGATCAGCACTCGGACACAGATGGAGACATCAAATTACAGCGACTTTCACGAAAGAGAAAAAATGAAGATGACGATAAAGTTTGTGGATCAGAAAGTGTAGGAGCCGTCCCAGTAACGACGTCTGCTGTTAGCACTACGACCACTACCACGTCCAGTTCGCAGCATAAAGGAAATAAACGCTCAAGGTCGCGATAGTACGTGAAAAGACGTGCAAAATTTTTTTTTTATATTTATATCTGTTTGTAGTACTTTTTGTAATGTGTAATTTAGTCGTAAATTTAAATTAGATGCTCATAAGTGTTCTAAGAAAACGTTGCCAAAACCTTTTCTCATTGATATCTTTTCTAATCTTAGCCTCTCGTCCTCGCTGTTATCAAGTAGTGCGGATGAAGATGAATCACCAGAATTGAAAGCTGAACGAGAAAAAGAAAGGCGGCAAGCCAACAATGCTCGGGAAAGGTAAACATATATTAAGGAGCATGTTAAATTGAGCGCACGACAAATGGAAATGAGAAATTAATGCAATATTTTATTATGTGAATCACTTTTAATTGTTTTGTTTTTGTTTTTAAAAATAGAATTCGGGTGCGAGATATAAATGAAGCTTTCAAGGAACTAGGACGAATGTGTGTGATGCATCTAAAAACCGACAAAGCACAAACTAAGCTCAACATCCTACATCAGGCTGTCGAGGTTATAACTAATTTGGAGCAACAAGTGCGGGGTAAGGAATCTAATTGAGATAAATACTGTGAAGCGAGGATTGATTGAAATTATAATTTTTTTTTTTGTGTAGAGCGAAATTTAAATCCAAAAGCAGCATGTTTGAAACGTCGAGAAGAAGAGAAAAACGAGGAAGGACCAAAATTAGGGCCTCATGCGCTTCCTCATCCAGCGTCTATGAACCCATTAGCAAGCCAACATTTAGCAACGACACTTTCGGTGAGTTAAATATCTGAGTGAAGTATAAACAAGGGAATTCAGAAAATATTTGGATTTCCTTTTTCTTAAGCCTACCAAATTTTAAACACCTGATGTGAAAATATTGGTGAGTTGTCGATTTACCCAAAGAAAAAAATTAATAGTTTTAAATGAATTAGGTTTTTTGTTATTTAATTTATAATCATAATAATTATTCAATCCTAGATAAATTAATTTTATTTCTTTTTGTGGTTTTATGAAGGCTTCTCAGCCACCTTTACCTCACAGCCAACCTCCGCAATAGCGACGGCTGTTGAGAACTGATGGTTGACTGACAGTGTGAAATCTGCAGCACCTTCATTCTAGAATCAGCCTGTGAGCAGCTAAGCGAGCAATGGACGAGAAATTCGAGTGTCGCAGCAAAAATTGACTGCTAAAGTGCCACTACAACTAAGTAAAAATAGAAAAAATTCAGAATCGAGTCCGGACTCGCTCACAATGAAACCCTCTGCCTCGCCACTGCGAACATCGTGCTCTGTTTATATGCCGTATTCAAACGGCAAGTTTTCTTCTTTCCTGAGAACAGTGAAGAGGCCATTTTGGTGTTTTGTACAGTTTCGAAAATGAACAAGAGGGGTTATTTAAACTATTGATAGGAACAAAAGAGAAAAAAAATCCAAAAAAAAAACAAAAAACCACTACTTTTATAAGATTCATTGTTTAACTTGTAATTTACAGGTAGCTAAAAATAATGAAATGCATAATTTAGACATTTTCACATATCTGTAGTATCTTTATTATATTTAATCTTCTTTTACAATCATACATTTTTTTGTTTTTAAATTTTTAAACTTTTTTTCGGTTAAGAATTTTATCTGTTTTTCTCACGTTGTAGTTTTTATTTATAATCTTATTATGTGCCTCAATTTTAACTGAATTTTTTTTTTAAATTTGTCATCAGAGGTTTTTATGGTGAAGGCCAAATGTTAATTATCTTAATTAATATTATTCTTATTTTGTTTTTGTTTTTGTTTTTTTAATTATGGGGCCATTTTTTGTCACGTGTTGGCTGTTATTTGAAAAAAGTAGATTTTTTTTATTTGATTTGATTTAATTTAATTTTTTATAAATCCTTTTGTTTTAAATTCATTATTGTCCATGGAGATTTCTGCTGCTCCTCTGTTGCCAAATGAGGTATTTTTTTCCCCATGGGTAAGAAAATTATCCTTTAAAATAATATAATATATAGAATATATTAAAAAGTATGAAACTCATCATGCAATATGAGATTTGTGAGGCAAATTTCCAGCAGCTGCTGTAAACTCCATCAGCTTTGTCATAGCACTATGCGCCATGTTATTCTGGAAATAGTTGGATTTCTTACATTATTATTGTTTATCATGCATAATTGTAAATTTCCTGCATTGGTTGCATGACAGTTTTACTCTTTGGAAAGTATATTTTTACATCTTTTTCTCTTATTTATTTACATGTACGCATAATTCTGTAATAATAACCACTGTAAAAGATGATGAAATTCACATCTGCGTAATAGTGATATTGTAAAGTCAAAGTAAAGAGAGGCTTCGCTTAAACTGGAGGACAGATTCAGAAAAATTTCCTTACAGACATTAGCACTAAACATTGAGTCGTTAATTTTGATTTAAACGTGGTTAATAGAAATTGATGGCTGAATGTTTATCGTTAAACTGTAACGAGGGTTTTCTGAATTTGTTTACTTGTTTATGATTGAAGTTGTCTATTTTAGAACTTGTCATGCATTTTACGTAGATGTTTATTTATATTTTTGTTGCGGTGGCGAGAGGATAAAAAGATGATTTTTTTTCCAGTTGTCAATTTACATTTTTCATTGTTTCTCATATATTATTTTTTTGTGATCATTGTAATTTCCTTTATCAGTTGGTAATAACAAAAATTGTTTTGTGAAATTCTGTAAAGACCAATTGTATTAAGAATTTTTAAAAAAAAATCATGTCAGCATAATTTAAAAAATTCACTTTAAAATGTGTAATTTTTAATTTTTAAGTTCGTAACAAGCATTTAAGTAACTGAATGTGCATAAGTTTTCTTTTCTTTTCTTTAAGTTTATTTTTATTAATCATGAAATATTTATGTTCATCTTGCTAAGATAAATCAAATTGAAATTTTTCCTTCACAAAATTGACATTCCTAGTATAAAAAGAAATGTTTTCAGTATAGTTAATTATCGTTATAATTTCACAATTTTTAAACAACTATATTGAAAATATTTTTTAAATTTGGAAGCTGTAGATGCTATGAATTAAAAAATAAGCAGGTTATTAAAAAAATAATCATTCCTTTCATGTGTGCGAAAATATTTTTTAAAATCACATTATTAATTTTAATGCTAATTTTAATCGTTTTTGTTTAACGTTCATTTTTTATTTTTTTCCAAGCATTTCCAGAATATCCTAAGACATTAGGAACGAATAAATTTTTTTTAATTAATTGTAAGTATGGCTGGGGTTTGTGAGGTGGTGGTGATATGTTCAGGCGGCTATTATTGATCAAATGATATAAAAATAATAAATGAAATTCATCTTAATTCATCTGCAAGAGATTTTTGGTAGTGATCAACCGAATGCAACGATGCAATATATTTCTTAAACAAAATTAATTAATAAATGAATTTTTGCTGTGCCCTGCCTTTAAGTAAAAATGAGTATTATGTTCAGTTTTTATCATTCAAAGTTATAATTATGTAATGGTCAAATGCTTCCTCTTTTTTTTTCTTCCACTCAATTTAAAGGGGACGAGAAAATGCAACTCTCAAGATTACCGAAATCATCTCTTGAGTAGTAGTAATTGTTTTTGTCTTCACTTTGTAAAAAAAAAGATACATTTAGATAATAAATGTGCCATTTTTAATAACAGTTAATTTACCCTTGTGGATTTCAAATAAATAAATTCAATTACAGGGCATTTGCAACTACAGATATAGCACCATTTTTTCCCTACACCCTTGAAAAGAATAAAAACTACAAGGAAGATTTATTGTGAGTACAATACTAATCGTATGACATCACAGTACTTTTTATTTGTGCAAGAATTAAACTTTAAACTAATTTTT